>SJXQ01003848.1:0-27309 GCA_006408695.1 Aepyceros melampus | reverse complement strand
AGTTTGGTAGTTTATCTACCTCTGCAATTTTTCTGGAAGAGTTTGAGTAGGATAGTGTTAGCTCTTCTCTCAATTTCTGGTAGAATTCAGCTGTGAAGCCGTGTGGACCTGGGCTTTTGTTTGCTGGAAGATTTCTGATTACAGTTTCAATTTCTGTGCTTGTGATGGGTCTGTTAAGATTTTCTATTTCTTCCTGGTTCAGTTTTAAAAGTTGTACTTTTCTAAGAATTTGTCCATTTCTTTCAAGTTGTCCATTTTATTGGCATAGAATTGCTGATAGTAGTCTCTTATGATCCTTTGTATATCTGTGTTGTCTGTTGTGATCTCTTCATTTTCATTTCTAATTTTATTGATTTTATTTTTCCTCCTTTGTTTCTTGATGAGTCTGGCTAATGGTCTGTCAATTTTATTGACCCTTTCAAAGAACCAGGTTTGGGCTTTGTTGATTTTTGCTATGGTCTCTTTTGTTTCTTTTGCATTTATTTCTGCCCTAATTTTTAAGATTTCTTTCCTTCTACTAACCCTGGGATTCCTCATTTCTTCCTTTTCTATTTGCTATAGGTGTGGAGTTAGGTTCTTTATTTGACTTTTTTCTTGTTTCTTGAGATAAGTCTGTATTGCTATGAACCTTCCCCTTAGCACTGCTTTTACAGTGTCCCACACGATTTGGGTGGTTGTGTTTTCATTTTCATTCATTTCTATGCATATTTTGATTTCTTTTTGATTTCTTCTGTGATTTGTTGGTTATTCAGCAGTATGTTGTTCAGCCTCCAGATGTTGGAATTTTTTATTGTTTTCCTACTGTAATTGAGGTCTAATGTTACTGCATTGTGGTCAGAAAAGATACTTGGAATGATTTCAATTTTTTTGAATTTACCAAGGCTAGATTGATGGCCCAGGATGTGATCTATCTTGGAGAAGGTTCTATGTGTGCTTGAGAAAACGGTGAAATTCATTGTTTTGGGGTGAAATGTCCTATAGATATCAAGTAGGTCTAACTGGTCTATTTTATCATTTAAAGTTTGTGTTTCCTTGTTAATTTTCTGTTTAGTTGATCTATCCATAGGTGTGAGTGGGGTAATAAATCTCCCACTATTATTGTGTTATCGTTAATTTCCCCTTTCATACTTCTCAGCATTTGTCTTACATATTGTGGTGCTCCTTTGTTATGTGCATATATATTTATAATTGTTATATCTTCTTTGATTGCTCCTTTGGTCATAATGTATGTCCTTCTTTGTCTCTTTTCACAGCCTTTGTTTAAAAGTCTATTTTATCTGATATGAGTATTGCTATTCCTGCTTTCTTTTGGTCTCTATTTGCATGGAATATCTTTTTCCAGCCCTTCACTTTTAGTCTATGTGTCCCTTGTTTTGAGGTGGGTCTCTTGTAGACAACACATACAGGGGTCTTGTTTTTGTATCCATTCAGCCAGTCTTTGTCTTTTGGTTGGGGCATCCAAGCCATTTACATTTAAGGTAATAATTGAATAGTATGATCCCTTTGCCATTTAATTTATTGTTTTGGGTTCGGGTTTATACTCCCTTTCTGTGTTTCCTGTCTAGAGAAGATCCTTTAGCATTTGTTGCAGAGCTGGTTTGGTGGTGCTCAATTCTCTCAGCTTTTCCTTGTCTGTAAAGCTTTTGATTTTTCCTTCATATTTGAATGAGATCTTTGCTGGATACAGTAATCTGCAGTGTAGGTTATTTTCTTTCATCACTTTAAGTATGTCCTGCCATGCCCTTCTGGCCTGAAGAGTTTCTATTGAAAGATCAGCTGTTATCCTTATGGGAATCCCCTTGTGTGTTATTTGTTGTTTTTCTCTTGCTGCTTTTTTACGTTTGTTCTTTGTGTTTGATCTTTGTTAATTTGATTAATGTGTGTCTTGGGGTGTTCCTGTTTGGGACTCTCTGGATTTCTTAGACTTGGGTGACTTATTTCCTTCCCCATGTTAGGGAAGTTTTCAACTATTATCTCCTCAAGTATTTTCTCATGGTCTTTCTTTTTGTTTTCTTCTTCTGGGACTCCTATGATTCGAATGTTGGGGCATTTAACATTGTCCCAGAGGTCTCTGAGATTGTCCTCATTTATTTTGTTTTTCTTTTTTCCTCTCTGTTTCATTTATTCCTACCATTCTATCTTTTACCTCACTAATCCTATCTTCTGCCTCCATTATTCTACTGTTGGTTCCCTCCATAGTGTTTTTGATCTCATTTATTGCATTATTCATTATATATTGACTGTTTTTTATTCTTCTAGGTCTTGTTAAACCTTTCTTGCATCTTCTCAATCCTTGTCTCCAGGCTATTTATCTGTAACTCCATTTTGTTTTCAAGATTTTGGATCATTTTCACTATCATTATTCAGAATTCTTTATCAGGTAGATTCCCTATCTCTTCCTCTTTTGTTTGGTTTGGTGGGCATTTCTCCTGTTCCTTTACTTGCTGGGTATTCCTCTGCCTCTTCATCTTGTTTATATTGCTGCGTTTTGGGTGGCCTTTCTGTATTCTGGCAGTTTGTGCCATTCTCTTTACTGTGGAGTTTCCTTGCTGTGGGTGGTGTTGGATGGATGTCTTCTCAAGGTTTCCTGGTTAGGGAAGCTTGTGTTGGTGTTCTGGTGGGTGGAGCTGAATTTCTCTCTCTCGAGTGCAATGAAAGAAAGTGAAAGTGAAGTCACTCAGTCACATCCGTCTTTGTGACCCCATGGACTTTAGCCTACCAAGTTCCTCTGTCCATGGGGTTTTCCAGGGAATAGTACTGGAGTGGATTGCCATTTCCTTCTCCAGGGGATCTTACCGACCCAGGGATCGAGCCCGGGTCTCCTGCATTGTAGACAGTCGCTTTACTGTCTGAGCCTGAGTTATGAGATGTCAATGGGTTTGGAGTGACTTTGGGCAGCCTGTATATTGGCACTCAGGTCTATGTTCCTGTGTTGCTGGAAAATTTGTGTGGTATGTCTTGCTCTGGAACTTGTTGGCCCTTGGGTGGTGCTTGGTTTCAGTGTAGGTATGGAGGCATTTGATGAGCTCCTATCGATTAATGTTCCCTGGAGTCAAGTTCTCTGGTGTTCACAGGATTTGGACTTAAGCCTACTGCCTCTGGTTTTCAGTCTTATTCTTATATTAGGCTCAAGACTTCTCTGTCTATTCTTCACTTTCAGATAGTTCCTTGATCCAGCTTATACTTCTCAAGATCTATAGGCCCCTTTATATGTAGTCGTTGCTAAGAACAGGGTTTTAATCTATTGCACCTGTCACTTCCAAGGTGGTTCTTCTGTTTTTGCTTCTTCTATTTGCTGGTCTCTTCAGTGTCTAATTTCCGCCCTTCCACATGGGGGCGGTCGTGGTCACTTTTTTAGGCTCACTTGTTCAGTTGTACTGTGGAGAAGGAAGAACACTGCAAACAAATATCACTGGCCTGTGTAGGGAGTGCTTGCAGTGTCTCTGCCACGCTGGGTTTGCCCCTGCTCACGGTGTGTGTGCTTTCCCTGTCTACACTGCTTAGGCTCTAGGTTGCTCTGCTGGGAACTGTCTGAGGCCGGCCCTGGGTTGTATGCACTTCCCAGGTCTAAGCTGCTCAGGTTCAGGTACTCAGGTACTCCTCAAAGATGCAGACTTGGTTGGGCCTGCGTTTTGTGCCGTTCCCAGGTCCGAGCAGCTCAGGTGACCAGGTGTTTGGTGAGCGTGGTAGGTACGACTTATCGCTTCCCCTGTCCCTGCCGCTCAGTTTCTGGGTGTCCAACCGGCACACCTTCTCAGGCGGATGCTGACCATCCAGAATCCCAAGAAGTCTTGATTAGCAATGAAGCCTGCTTGCAGTTTGGTAGATAATGCCTCTCTGGGGCTGCGATTGCCCCCTTCCGTCTCTGGCTGCCCCCGCCTGCCTGTCTCTGGTGGGGGAATGGGCCGGTCCACAGCCGGCTAGCTCTGTGCAGTCCTTTGTTCTGTGAGCAGGCCTGGCGGTATCTTAGGTTGGGGCTTTTCATGTGGTAGCTATCCCATAGTCTAGTTTGCTATCCTGGCAGATGCAGGTATCTGCGCTGCTTCTCTGTGGGGAGTTACTGTTGGGCACGTAATCTGTGGGGTTTAATTATTTATTTTTCCTCCTGGTTATGTTGCCCTCTGAGGTTCCAAGGCTCGCCAAAGACTTGCCAGTGAGTGTTTTCTGGTGTTTGGAAACTTCTCTCTTTTTTTAAGTCTCCCTTCCTGGGATAGATCTCCATCCCTACCTCTTTTGTCTCTCTTTTTATCTTTTATATTTTTTCCTACCTCCTTTCGAAAACAATGGGCTGCTTTCTGGGTGCCTGATGTCTTCTGCTGGCATTCAAAAGTTGTTTTGTGGAATTTACTCAGCGTTCAAATATTCTTTTGATGAATTTGTGGGGGAGAAAGTGGTCTCTCTGTCCTATTCCTCCACCATCTTAGGACCCCTCCTTTAGGAAGGCTTTCTTTTCTCTCCTTTGCTATTCCCTCCTCCACTGGACAAAATGTGGTTCACTGGAGGAGGAAATGGCAAACCACTCCATTATTCTTGCCTCAAGAGCCCCATCAACAGTATGAAAAGACAAAGTAACCCATACACTCCAATTCATATTAAAATATGTAAAAGAAGAAGAAACACTGAGTCTACTCCCCTGGGAGTCTGAGGATGCCTGGGGTCAAAGGCTGGAGTGTCCTGGGGCTGAGGGAGCTGGGAGGACATGCCAGCCAAGGGGACTGCCTCTCCCAATGGAGCTGGACTGCCTGTTGCCCCTGCATAAGCCCACAGTCTCCAGGTCCAGGTGGGCCTTCCTAGAGAAACTTAGCCTACTGCACCCAAAGGATTGCAGAGCCTCTGGGCTGGAAAAGCTGTGAAAAACTCCCTGGGCTGACTCCATGTCTCCTCATCATGGGATTCCCACCTCCAGCCTACTTCCTTAGGGTCACCCCAGCAACAGATGACAGCACCCTCTGCAGAGTGGTCTTGTAGAAATTGGGGTGTGTCTGGCACATAAAGCATAAGAGGGAAGAAGTAATGGGACACAAGCCTTAAGTGTTTCTTCTGGCACATTCTACTCATTGACAATCCAGGAACAGGACTTTCCCTAAATGGCTTCCCTGGTGGCTCAGATGGTAAAAAATCTGCTTGCAAGACCCAGGTTGGATCCCTGGGTCAGGAAGATCCCCTGGAGAAGGAAAAGGCAACCCACTTCAGTATTCTTGCCTGGAGAATTCCATGGACAAAGGACTGGTGGGTTACAGTCCACGGGATCACAAAGAGTCGGACATGACTGAGCCACTAGCACTTTCACTTTCTGCTTGCCTAAGTAACCAGAATGGGCATGAAAAAATGCTGCCACCTTGTGGCTGTTTCCTGTAACAGCTTTAAAACCGATGCTGAAATGGTCTGAGATTTCACAAAGCCCGCGGAGCTGTAAATGACACCTGCCCTCAAGTAATGTCTTCAGGTAAATTATCGGGAAAGAATTTAAAGATGGGCTGACTTTCAAGAAGCCAGTTTCAAGAGGTCAATTGCACTCACGTTGTATAAGATCAAAAAGTATGTGAAAGATACTCCACCTTACTATTAAGGCAAATCAAAACTACAATGAGAAATCACCTCACACTGGAGGTAATTTAGGCCAGCATTAAAAAGATTTACAGAGAATAAATGCTCCAGAGGGTGGAGGGCAAATGCAATCCTCCTATACTCTTGTGGGAATGTAAATGGCTGCAAGCCAGGATGGAAAACAGCATAGGCGTTCCTTAAAAAAGAAACATAGAGGAACCATGAGATCCTGCAATGTGACTCCTGGGCTTAGATCCTGAGAAAACCATAATTTGAAGTGACACGTTAATCCCTGTTTTCAGGGCAGCACTATGTGCAATAGCCAAGAAATGGAATCAACTAACATGTTCATCAACAGAAAACTGAGGACTAACTGGTACAACCCTACATGGGAATACTACTCAGCCATAAAACACAACAAAATGATGGCATTGGCAGCAGTTTGGATGTACCAAGATATTATCATATTAAGTGAAGTAGGTCAGAATGAGAAAGATAAATATCATGAGATATCATGGATGGAATCTATAAATTCATACAAATGAACTAGTTTACAAAACAGAAACAGATTCACAAACATACAAAACCAATTTATGATTATCAAAAAAATGTCAGGGAGGAGAGATTATTTAAGACTTTGGAATTAACATACACACACTAATGAATATCAAGTAAGTAATCCAAAACAACCTCCTGAATAGCAAGGGAAATCTTCTGGGCACACTGTAATAATCTATATGGGGAAAAGGACCCCCCCCCAGCCAAATAATAGATATACGTCTTTGTATAACGAACACCTAAAACACCTAAAACAAAAGTTCCTGAACAACTAAAACAAACCCTAACATTCGATATCAACTCTACTCCAATAGGAAATAAAAATGAAATTGTTGTTGTTCAGTTGCTAATGGTGTCCAACTCTCTGAGACCCCACATGCTGCAGCACACCAGGCTTTCCTGTCCTTCAGAATCTCCCAGAATTTGCTCAAACTCATGTCCATTGAGTCAGTGATGCTATCTAACCATCTCATCCTCTGTCACCTCCTTCTCTTTCTGCCTTAAATCTTTCCCAGCATCAGGGTCTTTTTCAGTGAGTCAGTTCTTCGCATCAGGTGGCCAAAGTATCAGAGCTTCAGCATCAGTCCTTGCAATGAATGTTCAGGGTTGATTTCCTTCAGGGTTGACTGGTTTTATCTCCTTGCAGTCCAAGGGACTCATGTCCTACCAGGTCTCAGAATCCTTCTCACTGGCATCCATCTTGGCTGAGCAATGTGTGCTCCACCAGGAAGAACCCTGAGTCAGAATGATTGGACAAACACAATCTGGAAACTAACCCCATGACCATAAACTCCAAAACTGTGAGCCACTTGGCAGAGCAGTCCTCCTGGGTTCCCTTAGCCTCTATCTCTCCACCCAGGCACCCTTTCCCAATAAAGTCTATTGCTTTGTCAGCATGTGTGTCTCCTCAGACAATTCATTTCTGATTGTTAGACAAAAGCCCACTCTTGAGCCCTGGAAGGGGTCCCCCTTTCTGCAACAACACTTCACTGCCAGGGGCCCAACTGAAAACTGCATCAGTTCAGTTCAGTCACTCAGTCGTGTCCAACTCTTTGCAACCTCATGAATTACAGCACGCCAGGTCCCCCTGTCTATCACCAACTCCCAGAGTTCATTCAAACTCATGTCCATTGAGTTGGTGATGCCATCCAGCCATCTCATCCTCTGTCGTCCCCCTCTCCTCCTGCCCCCAATCCCTCCCAGCATTAGAGTCTTTTCCAATGAGTCAACTCTTCACATGAGGTGGCCAAAGTACTGGAGTTTCAGCCTTAGCATCACTCCTTCCAAAGAAATTCCAGGATTGATCTCCTTTAGAATGGACTGGTTGGATCTCCTTGCAGTCCAAGGGACTCTCAAGAGTCTTCTCCAACACCACACTTCAAAAGCATCAATTTCTTCAGTGCTCAGCCTTCTTCACACTCCAACTTTCACATCCATACATGACCACTGGAAAAACCATAGCCTTGACTAGATGGACCTTTGTTGGCAAAGTAATATCTCTGCTTTTCAATATGCTATCTAGGTTGGTCATAACTTTCCTTCCAAGGAGTAAGCATCTTTTAATTTCATGGCTCCAATCACCATCTGCAGTGGTTTTGGAGCCCAAAAAAATAAAGTCTGACACTGTTTACACTATTTCCCCATCTATTTCCCATGAAATGATGGGACCAGATGCCATGATCTTAGTTTTCTGAATGTTGAGCTTTAAGCCTAGCCTTGACTAGATGGACCTTTGTTGGCAAAGTAATATCTCTGCTTTTCAATATGCTATCTAGGTTGGTCATAACTTTCCTTCCAAGGAGTAAGCATCTTTTAATTTCATGGCTCCAATCACCATCTGCAGTGGTTTTGGAGCCCAAAAAAATAAAGTCTGACACTGTTTACACTATTTCCCCATCTATTTCCCATGAAATGATGGGACCAGATGCCATGATCTTAGTTTTCTGAATGTTGAGCTTTAAGCCAGCTTTTTCACTCTCCTCTTTCACTTTCATCAAGAGGCTTTTTAGTTCCTCTTCACTTTCTGCCATAAGGGTGGTGTCATCTTCATAGCTGAGGTTATTGATATTTCTCCCAGCAATCTTGATTCCAGCTTGTGCTGCTTCCAGCCCAGCATTTCTCCTGATGTACTCTGCATAGAGGTTAAATAAGCAGGGTGACAATATACAGCCTTGACGTGCTCCTTTTCCTATTTGTAACCAGTTTGTTAGAGGAGCTACTCCAAGCTGGAGGTCAAGGGCGGTGGTCCAGAGGTTGAGGGCGTGGCTCCATGAGGAGATACCCCTTGTCCAAGGTAAGGAGCAGCAGCTGCACTTTGCTGGAGCAGCCATGAAGAGATACCCCACGTCCAAGGTAAGAGGAACCCAAAAGTAAGACAGGTGTTGCGAGAGGGCATCAGAGGGCAGACACACTGAAACCATAATCACAGAAAACTAGCCACTCTGACCACACGGACCACAACCTTGTCTAATTCAGTGAAACTAAGCCATGCCATGTGGGGCCACCCAACACAAGAGGGTCATGGTGGAGAGGTCTGACAGAATGTGGTCCACTGGAGAAGGGTATGGCAAACCACTTCAGTATTCTTGCCTTGAGAACCCCATGAACAGTATGAAAACTGCATGGCATGGCCAAAAAAAAAAAAAAAAAATTGGACTCTGACCTCCAGCTCAACAAAATGCTGCTGCTGAGGTTGCTATAATTTCTTACATGAATTGTTGACTGAAAAAAATATACACAAAAGATATACACATAAAAGTTGAGAGTTATGTTTTATTTGACAGAAATTTTTAGGACTTAAGCTCAGGAGGTAGCATCTCAAGTAACCCTGAGAGAAGTGATCCAAGGAGGCAGGTGGTAGGAGACAAAAGCCAGGTTATTTAGAAGTTTTGCAACAAAGGACAGGTAGTAGAAACAGAAGATTACTGTTAAAATAAACAACAACAAAAAAAACCTAGCTATCTCAAGGAATTTGGTACTTTTCTATATATAGAAAGATGCAAGAGTCTGGGCTCACTGAGATCACTCCTTTGATGTGCACTTCAGCTATCTGAGGCCAGTATCCTGTGTTTTTTTTTATGCTGAGTTTCCTCAGGGCTCACCACTGGGAGTGGCTGTATTCTGCAGGCTGCTGGATGGCGGATGTTCTTTCTTTCCTGAATTCCCTCAGGGCTCATCAGTTCACCATGTGGTGGCTACAATTGCTGATGACTGTGAGAGCCTTCATTTACTGATTATGGCAGGAAATAGTTCCATTTCTCAGAATGGCATGCCTATACTAGCCTGTCGTACACAAACCATTCTATATTCTTCATTGTAAGTGGTGATGATGAAGTCCTGGACTTCCTGCTGGTTTGTCAAGGCAGCGTATGTACAGCCACAAAATCCATTACTGTGCTTGGATCAATGAGATATTTAACTGGCTTACTTCCCATTGGGGAGCCTGGCTGAAGTATGTCCTCCAAGTGGGCCTGATCATAATACTAGAGAATCACAGTCATGGTCAGTCTCGTCCTGTGTGGATTGGGTATAAAACTCTATCAGTACAATTAATTACAGTATACTTGATGGGGTGACCTATGCTCCTGAGAATTCTTAGTTGGGTATGTGACAAGTCAGTGATGAAGATGTAGAGAATCGGCCTACCAAAGTGCCCTCATGACCTTCCATGTATCTGTTCAAGCAGAGCTCAAGTTGTGACCTATCTGGGTCTTGGCAGGATGTCTTGTGATCCAGCTGAAACATGAGGATGGGATGTTTGTGAGTCTATCTCCCTCTCACCTTCTTTTCTCCCCTGGGAGGCTGTCCTGGGACAGTTTTTCTTTGCCTTCTGGATTCTGCTGATGTATGAGTCTCTGAGCCCTGTGCCAGTCAGAGTATAACTACAGAATATAAACTCCTGAGCTGCAGTCTAGAGGGGTTTCCTTGGCAGTGGAGTGTCCCACAGCTGGTGCGCAGTCATCTTTATCTAAAAAGCGAGTGTTGTTTGTACTTTACAAGCCCAATTAGGCACTCTGGTGCTTGGCCTTTTTTTGGGTGGTGGGGAAGTAAAGTAAAAAGTAGCTTTATTGCTTTGCCAGGAAAAGGGGGCCACAGTGGGCTCCTGCCCTCAAGACTGTGTGTCCCGTCCTGGAGGGGACAGTGAGGAGTCTTATAGTGTTCAAGGAACAAGGCATGATCAGCTCATGGATGGGTTGGTGGTGGGGTAATTGGTTGTCAGCATCATCAAACTTCTGGTTCCAACCAGCCTAGAGGACTACATGCTTGTGGGTAGCATAGTAGAGGGGATTTCAAAATCTGCAAAACAGCTCAAAGGACATGGTTCTCAATATTATCTATAGTCCTTGAGGAAGAACTAAAGGTCCTTGATTTTGTTTAATGGCTGCTGCTGCTGCTGCTGCTAAGTCATTTCAGTCATGTCCAGCCCTGTGCGATCCCATAGATGGCAGCCCACCAGGCTCCCCCGTCCCTGGGATTCTCCAGGCAAGAACACTGGAGTGGGTTGCCATTTATTTCTCCAATGCAGGAAAGTGAAAAGTGAAAGTGAAATCGCTCAGAGTGTCTGATTCTTAGTGACCCCATAGACTGCAGCCTACCAGGCTCTTCCATCCATAGGATTTTCCAGGCAAGAGTACTGGTCAAAGGCTAAAGTATTATTATTTGGTCTTGCCTGACTGTTTTCCTTTCTTTCTTCATTTTCTAACTTCTCTCATTAAATGTGTTCTTTGACTAAAGGTTTTCTAAGAATAGGCAAAAGACAGGTGGAGGACATAGTTGGGGGGGTCTGTTCTATGAAGGCCTCATAGGGTCCTGATCAGTTACAACTGAATCACAGTACTCCACAGAGCTGTTTAAAAGTGGGTTTCCCCTCTCTCTTGTCCCAAGGATAGAATTCAGACTTCTTTGATTAGTATGTCTCTCCAATGCCACTGCTGCGCATTTTTCCAGCTTCCTCTTCTATTCCTTGCATTATGAATTCTCCACACTGAACTTTGGCACATTTGAATCCAACTCCCTCACAAATTCATTTGCTTGGAATGTTCTGCCTGCTCCTTCTTCACCTTTTTTGAGTAAACATTTATTTTGTATTGGAATATAGCTGATTAACAATGTTGTGATAGTTTCAGGTAGACGGCAAAGGGACTCAGCCATACATATACATGTATCCATTCTCCTCCAAACTTCCCTCCAGGCTGCCACATAATATTGAGCAGAGTTCCCTGTATGTGCTTGGCCTTTTGCTTGACAATGTGGTAGTTATGTACAGGAGTGTCCTTGATTTTTGAGAAGCACACATTAGAGTATTTAGGGGTGATGGAGCATGTCTGCAGCTTGTTCTAAAAAAATGGTGCAGAAAAAGCCTAATGATAATGATGGTTCACACACACAAACACATGCATGCACACTGCACAACTATGGCAGAACGTTAACAATGGAAAAATATGGGTGAAGGGTACATGAGAGTTCTTTGTACTGTTCTTCCAACTTTTCTGTAAGTTGAACATCATAAAGGATTATTAAGATCCTATATACACATGTATGTACAATGTCTGAAATGCTATGTGAAAG
The DNA here is from genome assembly GCA_006408695.1 of Aepyceros melampus. NCBI lineage: Eukaryota > Metazoa > Chordata > Mammalia > Artiodactyla > Bovidae > Aepyceros > Aepyceros melampus. The sequence continues at coordinate 15,636 of SJXQ01003848.1, read as the reverse complement.
AATGATAATTGGCTAATTATCTTGAGAAAGTGAAAGTCGCTCAGTTATGTCTGACTCTATGTGACCCCATGGACTAAATCCCCCAGGCCCCTCTGTCCATGGAATTCTCTAGGCAAGAATACTGAAGTGGATATCTGCTCCCTTCTCTAGTGAATCTTCCCAACCCAGGGAATGAACCCAAGTCTCTGGCATTGCTAGTGGACCATTTACCATCTGAGCCACCAGGAAAGCCCAAGAATACTGCAGTGGGTAGCCTAAATCCTTCTCTTCCTGACTCAGGAATCGAAGCAGGGTCTCCTGCATTGCAGGTGGATTCTTTACCAGAGAAACAGAGTCTTATTCTTCACGTTGAAATCTTCTGTAAACTGTGTTTTGAATTTCAACAATGAACATGTACTACTTTCATAATAAAAACTAAAATAAAATGTCACTATTTAAAAGCACAAAAAGTAACATAAACAGACTCACAGACATAGAGAACAGACTTTTGGTTGTCAAGGTGGAGAGGGGGGTGGGGGATGGAAGGACTGGGAGTTTGGGGTTAGTAGATACAAACTATTATATATAGAATGGATAAACAACAAGGTCCTACTGTATAGCACAGGGAACTATATTCAGTATCCTGTGATAAATCATAATGGATAAGAAAAATAAAGCACAAAAGTAATATAATAAAACTTGGAAAGTACAAAGGGAAACTCACCTATAATATCATCATCATAATACAGTTACTATCACTTTTTCTATTCCTTTCTTTTTCTCTTTATTTCTGTTTTTACCCAGTTCTAGTATTAATGCGGAGAAGGCAATGGCACCCCACTCCAGTACTTTTGCCTGGAAAATCCCATGGACAGAGGAGCCTGGTAGGCTGCAGTCCACGGGGTTGCTAAGAGTTGGACACAACTGAGCAACTTCACTTTCACTTTCCACTTTCATGCATTGGAGAAGGAAATGGGAACCCACTCCAATGTTCTTGCCTGAAGAATCCCAAGGATGGGGGAGCCTGGTGGGCTGCCGTCTATGGGGTCGCACAGAGTCAGATGTGACTGATGTGATTTAGCAGCAGCAGCAGTATTAATGCATCTTGTATTTTTATATGTAGACTTTATTCATTTGACATAATCTTTAAAATTTTACATAGTGCATTGACTTCATAATTATCATCTTAAATAGTCGCTTACTATTCTATCTGGTGGCAGCACCATGATTTACTCAATCATTCACTAAATAAAGAACAACAACAGACCCTGGAGAAGGAGGCATCTAACTTTTAGAGTTACATACTACAGTACTACAGATGTCCAATTTTCAACAAAAAATATGACAGCAAAAAAAAAGCGCAGTATGACCCACTGACAGCCAAAAAGATATTAATAGAATCTATCCTAGACAAAGCCTAAGCATTGGATTTACTAGACTAAGAATTTAAATCAACAGTTGTAAATATGTTAATGAGCAAAAGGAAACCAATAGAATAATGTCTCAAAAAATGAAAGATAATAACAGGAGACAGAAAAAGTTTTAAAAGGAACAAAACAGAAATTCTGGAGCTGAAAAGTATAATATCTGAAATTAAAAATGTCCTGCAGTGGCACAACAGCATGCTTGAGCTGCCACCGCCAAGTCACTTCAGTCGTGTCTGACTCTGTGTGACCCCATAGTCAGCAGCCCACCAGGCTCTCCTGTCCCTGGGATTCTCCAGGCAAGAACACTGGAGTGGGTTGCCATTTCCTTCTCCAATGCGTGAAAGTGAAGTTGCTCAGTCGTGTCCAACTCTTAGCGACCCCATGTACTGCAGCCTACGAGGCTTCTCCACCCGTGGGATTTTTCAAGCAAGAGTACTGGAGTGGGTGCCATTGCCTTCTCCCACATTCTTGAGCAGGCAGAAAAAATCATTGACTTTGAAGATAGGTCAGTTATCTGAGACTGAGAATCAGAAAGACAAATGAAAAGGAACAGGACCCAAAGACCCATAAGACAACATTAAGCCTACCAACATACATAATTGGAGGTCCAGATAAAGAGAAGAGGGAGAAAGAATAAGAAGTAATGACTGAAAATTTGCCAAGTTTGGTGAACTGTTTGAATCTACACATTCAAGAAGCTCAGAGATTCCAAATATGATAAACTCAAGAGACCCATACCTAGAACACATGGTCAAAATGTCTAAAGCAAAAGACAATGAATCTTGAAATCAGCAAAAGAAAAATAATTCATCACAAACAAGGATACTTCAATAATACTGACAACTGAATTCTCATTAGAAAGCAGAGGCCAGAAGGCAGTGGAATGATATATTTGAAATGCTGAAAGAAAAAAGCTATATCTAAGAAAACTATGCAGAAGTATAATTATAAAAAGACATTCCCGGAAGTGCATGAAACCCAGGGCCCACTTTGGACAGTTCCCCTGCAGAGCAACCTGAAGCCTGAGCAGTATAGACCAGGAAAGCACACACACCGTGAGCAGCAAACCAAGTGTGGTCCATACACTGCAAGCACACCCCATGCCAGTGATATTTGTTTGCAGTGTTCCTCCCTCCCCACAACACAGCTGAACAAGTGAGCCTAAGTAAGTGACCACCTTCACCTCCTTGTGTCAGGGCAGAAATTAGATACTGAAGAGACTTGCAGACAAAAGAAGCCAAAATAAAGAAGAGGGAACTGCTCTAGAATTGACTGGTGCAACAGATTAAAACCCTGTAGTTAGCACTGACTAAGCATTGGAAGGGAACTATAGACCTTGAGAAGAAGTATAAGCTGGAACAGGGAACTATCTGAAACTGAACTGACCCCACACAGCTCCAGACAATTCCTAGATATATTTTTACTATTATCATTTGAAATTTTTTTTCTTTTTAAGTTCTTTATTACTCCTTTAATTTTCATGTTTATAACCTACTATTAACTTGCAAAAAAATACCCTATTTTTAAAGCAAATTTCATATATATATATTTATAATTTTTGTGATTCATTTTGTATTTTTAATATTGTATTTTTGAGGGTCTAACCTCTACCCTAGAGTTTTAATCTTTGCTTTTTGGTATTTGTTATTTTGTACCTTTAAGAATCTGTCTTAATCTTTAGTACTTTAATCTTCAGTACACATTTTTACTTAGGGGTGTGATTACTGGCTTGATTGCTCTCTCCCCTTTCTCCTCCAGGTCACCTCAATCTCCTCCCTACCCCTTCTCTTCTCTATGTAACTGTTAACCTCTCTGGGTGTTCCAGACTGTGGAGAGCACATAGGGAACTGATTCCTGGCTAGATTGCTCTCTCCCCTTTTGACTCCACTTCTTCTCCTGGTCACCTCTATCTTCCTCCACCCTCTTCTCTTTTCCATGTAACTCAATGAACCTCTCTGGGTGTCCGTCACTATGGAGAATCTTTTCAGCAGTAACCTAGATTTTTTTATCATCTGTGCTGTATGGATGGAGAAGTCTTGAGGCTACTGTAAGAATAAGACTGAAAGCCAGAGGCAGGAGGCTTAAATCCAAATTGAGAACACCAGAAAACTCCTGACTCCGGGGAATATTAATCAACAAGAGCTCATCCAAAAGCCTCCATACCTACACTGAAACTAAGCTCCACCCAAGAGTCAAGAAGTTCCAGAGCAAGACATTCCATGCTAATTCTCCAGCAATGAAGGAACACAGCCCTGAGCATTAAGATACAGGCTGCCCAAAGACACACCAAACCCATAGACACCCAAAAACTCACTACTGGACACTTCATTGCACTCCAAAGAGAAGATATCCAGCTCCACCCACCAGAACACAGATGCAAGTTTTGCTAATCAGGAAACCTTGACAAGCCACTAGTCCAACCCCACCCACAGGGAGCAACCTCCACAAGAAAGAGGAACCACAAACGTCCAGCCTACAGAAAGGCCATACCAAATACAGCAATCTAAACAAAATGAAAAGGCAGAGAAATATTCAGCAGGTAAAAGAACATGATAGATGCCCACCAAACCAAACAAAAGAGGAGGAGATAGGTAGTCTACCTAAAAAAGAATTCAGAATAATGATAGTAAAGATGATCCAAAATCTTGAAAACAAAATGGAGTTACAGATAAATAGACTAGAGATGAGGATTGAGATGGTGCAAAAAATGTTGAACAAGGACCTAGAAGAAATAAAAAAGAATAATGAATAATGCAATAACTGAAATCAAAAGCACTCTGGAGGGAAACAACAGTAGAATAACTGAGGCAGAAGATAGGATTAGTGAGGTGGAAGATAGAATGGTGGAAATAAATGAATCAGAGAGGAAAAAAGAAAAACGAATTAAAAGAAATGAGGACAATCTCAGAGACCTCTGGGACACTGTTAAACACACCAACATTCGAATCATAGGAGTCCCAGATGAAGAAGACAAAAAGAAAGGGCATGAGAAAATACTTGAGGAGATAATAGTTGAAAACTTCCCGAAAATGGGAAAGGAAATAGCCACCCAAGTCCAAGAAACCCAGAGAGTCCCAAACAGGATAAACCCAAGGTGAAACACCCCAAGACCATATTAATCAAATCAATGAAGATCAAACACAAAGAGTAAATGTTAAAAGCAGCAAGGGAAAAACAACAAATAACACACAAGGGGATCCCCATAAAGATAACAGGTAATCTTTCAATAGAAACTTCAGGCCAGAAGGGAATGGCAGGACATACTTAAAGTGATAAAAGAGAAAAACCTACAACCCAGATTATTATACCTAGCAAGGATCTCATTCAAATATGAAGGAGAAATCAAAAGCTTTACAGATGAGCAAAACCTGAGAGAATTCAGTACCACCAAACCAGCTCTTCAACAAATGCTAAAGGATCTTCTCTAGACAGGAAACACAAAAAAGGCTTATAAACTTGAACCTAAAACAATAAAGTAAATGGCAAAGGGATCATACTTATCAATAACTACCTTAAATGTAAATGGGTTGAATGCCCCAACCAAAAGACAAAGACTGGCTGAATAGATACAAAAACAAGACCCCTGTATATGCTATCTACAAGAGACCCATCTTAAACCAAGGGACACATACAGATTGAAAGTGAAGGGCTAGAAAAAGTCATTTCATGCAAATTGAGACAAAAAGAAAGCAGGAGTAGCAATATTCGTATCAGATAAAATAGACTCTGAAATAAAGGCCCTGAAAAGAGACAAAGGACACTACATAATGATCAAAGGATCAATCCAAGAAGAAGATATAACAATTATATATGCACACAACATAGAAGCACTACAATATGTAAGGCAAATGTTAACACATATGAAAGGGGAAATTAACAGTAACACAATAATAGTGGGAGACTTTAATACCCCACTTGCACCTAGGGATAGATCAACCAAACAGAAAATTAGCAAGGAAATACAAACTTTAAATGGTACAATGGACCAGTTAGTCCTAATTGATATCTATAAGACATTTCACCCCAAAACAATGAATTTCACCTTTTTCTCAAGTGCACACAGAACATTCTCCAGGATAAATCACATCCTGGGCCATAAATCTAGCCTTGGTAAATTCAAAAAAGCTGAAATCTTCCAAGCATCTTTTCTAACCACAATGCAGTAAGATTAGATGTGAACTACAGGAAAAAAAAAACTATTAAAAATACAAACATTTGGAAGCTAAACAACACACTTCTGAATAGCCAACAAATCACAGACGTAATCAAAAAATAAATCAAACTATGCATAGAAGCGAATGAAAATGAAAACACAACCCCAAACCTGTGAGACTCTGTAAAAGCAGCACTAAGGGGAAGGATCAGAGCTATACAAGCTTACCTCAAGAAACAAGAAAGAAAAGTCAAATAAAGAACCTAACTCTACACCTAAAGTAACTAGAAAAGGAAGAAATGAAGAACCCCAGGGTTAGTAGAAGGAAAGAATTCATAAAAATTAGGGCAGAAATCAATGAAAGAGAAACAAAGGAGGCTATAGCAAAAATCAACAAAACTTAAAGCTAGTTCTTTGAGAAAATAAATAAAATAGACAAACCATTAGCCAGACTTATCAAGAAAAAAGGCAGAAGAATCAAATCAACAAAATTAGAAATGAAAATGGAGAAACCACAACAGACAACACAGAAAAAAAAGGATCATAAAAGACTACTATCAGCAAGTATATGACAATAAGATGGACAACTTGGAAGAAATGTATGAATTCTTAGAAAAGTATAACCTTCCAAAACTGAAACAAGAAGAAACAGAAAATTTTAACAGACCCATCACAACCATGGAAATTGCAACTATAATTAAAAAAAAAATCTTCCAACAAACAAAAGCCCAGGACCAGATGGCTTCACAGGTGAATTTTACCACAAATTTAGAGAAGAGCTAACACCTATCCTACTCAAACTCTTCCAGAAAACTGCAGAGGTAGGTAAACTGCCAAACTCATTCTATGAGGCCGCCATCACCCTAATACCAAAACCAGATAAAGACACCACAAAAAAAAAGAGAACTACAGGCCAGTATCACTGATGCACATAGATGCAAAAATCCTCAACAAAATTCTAGCAAACAGAAACCAACAACATATTAAAAAGATCATACATCAGACCAAGTGGGCTTTATCTCAGGGATGCAAGGATTCTTCAATATTTGCAAATCAATCAATGTGGTACACCACATTAACATATTGAAAGAAAAAAACCATATGGTTATCTCAATAGATGCAGAGAAAGCCTTTGACAAAACTCAACACCAATTCATGATAAAAACTCTCCAGAAAGCAGGCATAGAAGGAACATACCTCAACATAATAAAAGCCATATATGATAAACCCACAGCAAACATTATCCTCTATGGTGAAAAATTGAAAGCATTTCCCCTAAAGTCAGGAACAAGACAAGGGTGCCCACTTGCTGGAGTCCAGCCCCAGTGGATCCAGGGAATTCCAAGGGGAGATGGTGTTGGTGATCAGGAAGACAATAGTTTGATTAAGTATTAATTAGAGATATAAAGATGGCATCACGGACTCGATGGACATGAGTCTGAGTGAACTCCAGGAGTTGGTGATGGACAGGGAGGCCTGGCTTGCTGCGATTCATGGGGTTGCAAAGAGTCGTACATGACTGAGCGACTGAACTGAACTGAGAGATATAAAGGGTTAAATAAGGATAGCTCAGTGCGAAAATTCAGTGGAGAAAAGAGGCTGAATAACTTGGTTTATGTGGAAAACCAATAAAACTTCAAGACAAGGAATTTGCACCACCTACGTAGGCCGCAGGCATCCTCCCGTTCTCCCGAAGGAGAGGAGACACTAAGGCCTCCCCGGTTGGATCTTAGAAGCCCAGGCAAAATTAGCAGGCTTGGCGGGCATCCACGCTCCAGATGGGAATTCAGCCAGAAGGTGAGAGAAAGAACGACATGAGGAGACCAGTCTTTCCAGGAACTAGTCTGAAACTGATCCGTTTCTTTATTTTTCAGGTTCACTTATATACTTTTGTTACACATAGAGATGGAATACAGAGTCACACGGGGTCAGCAGATCTGACCCTTATCAAAATCAGGTGCTTTATACAAATGTTTACAAAGGTCTTAGGGGCTTTACATCATCTTCTGGCCATGAGGCCTGCTACATTTTATGGCCCTTTCTTTCTGATAATGGTCAGTCAACCAGAAAACTTATTCTTCCAGGGGTGATTATTCTTAAACCAGGCACCACCTTCTGAAGGCACCAGATAAAGTTGCATTCTTATAGGGTGAGGGTGCAGGGGGTTACAATCAAGAAAGGAATTTACTTATCCTAAGGTTTAACATGCATTAATATCAAATGTTAATACTTATTTCTCCTATATGCTAGTTATATTCATTAATGTGTATAATGGCAGGGGATATGGAGACTTAGCAGCAAACATTGGCCCAATAAATGAAAAACCCTTCACCAACATAATTCCTAATCAACCCACTATACTATACTAATAATTTTCTAACTTCTCAAAATAATCTGTATTTAGAAAGTTTAAAACATCTCGTGCCTCCCACGGTTGGGAGGCTGTGAACAATCACATGTGGAGGGACGAACCTGTCAGGCAGGCTAGAGAACTTCCAAAGGAGTTTGTGAAATGAAACACTTTTCATGCCCAGGAATTTTATTAACTGGAGCTGTAAGTTAACTCTTTCTCAGAGAGAGATGGTGGGGGACAGCCCCCCATTAAGTCAGAGGTACAGGTGAGAGCACAAAGCAGTAAAGTAGGCAGACTCTGGTTTTGGGGGTAGATGCTTGGGAATTTCCAGGGGGGCTCCTGAGGCTTGATCCTGCCTTTGCATATGCCGAGCCTCCTTCCTCACGACCTTTGCCACAGGCAGAGTTCCTCACACTGGCTCTCAGCACCCACTCTCACCACTACTATTCAACATAGTTTTGGAGTTTTAGCCACAGCAATCAGAAAAAAAAAGAAATAAAAGGAATCCAGGTTGGAAAAGAAGAAGTAAAACTGTCACTGTTTGCAGATGACATGATTGTCTACATAGAAAACCCTAAAGATACCACCAGAAAACTACAAAAGCTAATCAATGAATATAGTAAATTTGCAGGATATACAATTAATACACAAAAATGCCTTGCATTCCTACACAGTAACAATGAGAAAACAGAAAAAGAAATTAAAGAAACAATTCCATTTTCCATTGTAATGAAAAGAATAAAATGCTTTGGAATAAATCTACCTAAAGAAACAAAATAACCTATATATAGAAAATTATAAAACACTAATGAAAGAAATCAAAGATGACACAAATAGATGGAGAAATATACCATGTTCATGGATCAGAAGAATCAATATAGAGAAAATGAGTATACTACCCAAAGCAATCTATAGATTCAATGCAATCCATATCAAGCTACCAACGGTATTTTTCAGAGCTAGGACAAATAATTTCACAATTTGTATGGAAATACAAAAAAACTCAAATATCCAAAGCAATCTTGAGAAAGAAGAATGGAACTGGAGGAAGCAACCTGCCTGACTTCAGGCTCTACTACAAAGCCACAGTCATCAAGACAGTATGGTACTGGCACAAAGACAGAAATATAGATCAATGGAACAAAAGAGAAAGCCCAGAGATAAATCCACGCACCTATGGACACCTTATCTTTGATAAAGGAGGCAAAACTATACAATGGAGAAAAGACAATCTCTTTAACAAGTGGTGCTGGGAAAACTGGTCAACCACTTGTAAAAGAATGAAACTAGAACACTTTCTAACACCATACACAAATTAAACTCAACATGGATTAAAGATCCTAGAGGAGAACATAGGCAAAACACTCTTCGACATAAATCACAGCAGGATCCTCTATGACCCACCTCCCAGAGTAATGGAAATAAAGCAAAACAAACAAATGGGACCTAATTAAACTTAAAAGCTTTTGCACAACAAAGGAAACTATAAGCAAGGTGAAAAGACAGCCTTCAGAATGGGAGAAAATAATAGCAAATGAAGCAACTGACAATGAACAAAATAGAAAGCCCAGAGATAAATCCACGCACCTATGGACACCTTATCTTTGATAAAGGAGGCAAAACTATACAATGGAGAAAAGACAATCTCTTTAACAAGTGGTGCTGGGAAAACTGGTCAACCACTTGTAAAAGAATGAAACTAGAACACTTTCTAACACCATACACAAATTAAACTCAACATGGATTAAAGATCCTAGAGGAGAACATAGGCAAAACACTCTTCGACATAAATCACAGCAGGATCCTCTATGACCCACCTCCCAGAGTAATGGAAATAAAGCAAAACAAACAAATGGGACCTAATTAAACTTAAAAGCTTTTGCACAACAAAGGAAACTATAAGCAAGGTGAAAAGACAGCCTTCAGAATGGGAGAAAATAATAGCAAATGAAGCAACTGACAATCTCAAAAATATACAAGCAGCTCCTGCAGCTCAATACCAGAAAAATAAGTGACCCAATCAAAAAATGGGCCAGAGAACTAAACAGACATTTCTCCAAAGAAGACATACAGATGGCTAACAAACACATGAAAAGATGCTCAACATCACTCATTATCAGAGAAATGCAAATCAAAACCACAATGAGGTACCATTTCACGCCAGTCAGAATGGCTGCAATCCAGAAGTCTACAAACAATAAATGCTGGAGAGGATGTGGAGAAAAGGGAACCCTCTTACACTGTTGGTGGGAATGGAAACTAGTACAGCCACTATGGAGAACAGTGTGGAGATTCCTTAAAAAACTGGAAATAGAACTGCCATATAACCCAACAATCCCACTGCTGGGCATACAGACCGAGGAAACCAGAATTGAAAGAGACACATGTACCCCAATGTTCATCACATCACTGTTTACAAAAACAAGGACATGGAAGCCACCTAGATATCCATCAGCAGATGAATGGATAAGGAAGTTGTGGTACATATACACAATAGAGTATTGCTCAGCTATTAAAAAGAATGCATTTGAATCAGTTCTAGGGAAGTGGATGAACCTGGACCCTATTATACAGAGTGAAGTCAGTCAGAAAGAAAAACACCAATACAGTATATTAATGCATATATATGAAACCTAGAAAGATGGTAATGATGGCCCTGTATACAAGACAGCAAAAGAGACACAGATGTAAAGAACAGACTTTTGGACTCTGTGGGAGAAGGCAAGGGTGGGATGATTTGAGAGAATAGCATTGAAACATGTATATTACCATATGTGAACTAGATTACCAGTCCAGGTTTGATGCATGAGACAGGGTACTCAGGGCTGGTGCACTGGGATGACTCTGAGGGATGGGATGGGGTGGGAAAGGGTTCAGGATGGGGACATGTGCACACCCGTGGCTGATTCGTGTTGACGTATGGCAAAAGCCACTACAGTATTGTAAAGTAATTAGCCTCCAATTAAAATAAATTAATTAAAAAAAAGACATTCCTAAATTAAAAAAAAAAGACAGAGATAATTCATTATTAACAGATCTGTCTTACAAGAAATACTAAAGAGAGTTCTTCAGGCTGAAATGAAAGAACATCAGAGAGTAACTCAAATTCACACAAAGAAATAAAGATCAGTGGTGACGGCAACAACATAAACATAAAAGACAGTATAATTTTATTTTTGTAATTTACAAACTTCACACCAAGAAAATCCCAGGACCAGATGGTTTCACAGGGGAGTTCTATGATACTTTTGAATTAGTGCTAATTCTGAATTAACACTAATCCTTCACAATTATTCAAAATAGAAGAAGAGGGAATACTTCCTAATTTATTGTAAGAGGCCACCACTATCCTATGTCAAAACCAAACGAAGTGTTCATAAGAAAAGAAAACCAGAGACAAGTATGAAACTGGACCCCTGACTGACATCATATACAAACATTAAGTTAAGATGTATCACAGACCTCCCTGTTAAGAGCTAAAATGATAAAACTCTTAGGAGAAGACATGGGGTAAATACTTGTAACACTGGATTAGGCAATGCTTCTTTTTTAAATTATTTAATTGGAGGCTAATTACTCTATAATATTGTAATGGTTTTTCCATACATTGACATAAATCAGTCATGGGTGTACATGTGTTCCCCATCTTGAACCCCCCCCTCCCACCTTCCTCCCCATCCCATCCCTCAGGGTTGTCCCAGTGCATCAGCTTTGAGTGCCCTGTTTCATGCATCGAACTTGGACTGGTCATCTGTTTCACATATGGTAATATACACATTTCAATGCTGTTCTCTCAAAATAACCCACCCTTGCCTTCTCCCACAGAGTCCAAAAGTCTGTTCTTTACATCTGTGTCTCTTTTGCTGTCTCACATATAGGGTCATTGTTACCATAGGCAATGATTCTTTAGGTATGGCACCGAAGCATAAACAGCAAAGAAAAAATAGATAAATTTGACTGGAATACTGTCCAAGATAGATCATAATTGGAGAACAAAAGGCTTAAATTTATGACAAATGCAATTACATTAAGTATCTTTTATGAAAACAATGGTATGAAATCAGAAATCAGTAACAGGAGTAAAATGTACTCATATGTGGAAATTAACACACTCCTGAGTAATCACTGGGTCATAGAATAAATCAAAGGAAAAAATTTAAAATACCTTGAGACAAATTAAAAATGGAGACAACAAATCCTATGGGATGTGGTGAGAGCACATTCATGAAGGAATTTTAGAGTAAGAAATGCATGCATTAAGCAAAAAGATATCAACCAAACAACCTAATTTTACACTTCATGGAACTAGAAAAAGAACAACTGAACACAAAGCAGAAGAAGGAAAGAATAGAGATTAGAGCAGAAATAAATGGAATAGAGACCAGAAGGGCAACAAAAAGATCAACACAATTGAGTTGTTTTTTTAAGACAAAACTGACAAACCTTTAGCTACTTTAATGAAGAAAAAAAGAGAGAAGACTTAAATAATAAAGTCAGAAATGAAAAGGAAGACATTACAACTGATACCACAGAAATACAAAGGCTCATAAGAGAATACTATGAAAAATTATATGCCAATAAGTAAGATGACATAGAATGCATAATTTCTTAGAAACTTACAACCTACCAAGACTGAATCATGAATAAAACATCTGAATAGACCAACAATAAATAAGATTGAAGCAGTAATCACAAAACTCCCAGTACAGAAAAGCCCATAACCAGATGGATTCATGGGTGAATTATACAAAACATTTAAAGCATAATTAATGACATTCCTTCTTAAACTGTTCCAAAAATTTGAAGGGGAAGGAACATATTGCTTTTCATTTAGTAAGGCCAGCATTATCCTTATACCAAAGTCAGATACAGACACTACAAGGAGGGAAAATTACAGGGCAAAATCCCTGATGAATAAAAATGGAAAAAATACTCAACAGAATGCTAGCAAACTGAATTCAACATCATGATAAAAGGATCATACAAAACAATCAATTGGAATTTGTCCCCAAGATGCAAGGATGATTCAACATACACAAATCAATAAACATAATATACTACATTAACAGAATGAAGGATACAAATCATATAGTCATCTCAACAAATGCAGAAAAAGCATTTGACAAAACACAACATCTCTTCATGATAAAACTCTACAGATTTTTTTTAGGAGAAATGTATCTCAGCATAATAAGAGCCATATGACAAGCCCATAGCTAACATCATCCTCAGCGGTAAAAAGTGATCTTTTTCTCAAAGATCAGAAATAAGACAAGGGTGCCTACTTACCACTTCTTGTTAACATAATACTGGTAGTCCTCTGTAGAACAATTAGGTAAGAAAAGAAATAAAAGCTATCCAAATTGGAAAGAAAGATGAAAAATTATTTCTGTCTGCAGATGACATGGTCTTATTTGTAGAAAAACCTAAAAACTCTACCAAAAATTAATTCAGTGAAGTTGCAGGATACAAAATCAACATACAAAAATCAGTTGTATTTCTGTATACTAATGAACTATCTGGAAAAGAATTTAAGAAAACATTCATATATACAATAACATCAAAAAACACTTAGAGATAATTTTAGCCAAGCAAATGAAAGATCCATGAATCACCAGACCAGGCTCGATGCATGATACTAGATGCTTGGGGCTGGTGCACTGGGATGACCCAGAGGGATGGTATGGGGAGGGAGGTGGGAGGGAGGTTCAGGATGGGAACACGTGTACACCTGTGGTGGATTCATGTTGATATATGGCAAAACCAATACAATATTGTAAAGCAATTGGCCTCCAATTAAAATAAATAAATTTATATTTAAAAAAAGATCTTGTGCCTTGAAAAATATAAGATATTAATGAAAGAATTTGAAGATGACACAAATAAATGGAAACATATCCTGAGTTCATGGGGAATTCCCTGGCAGTCGAGTCACTAGCACTCTGCACTTACCAAGGGTCCAGATTCAATCCCTGGAGGGAAACTAAGATCCCTCAAACTGCATGGCATGGCCAAACAAATAAAAATAATAATAAAAAAGAAATTCTAATATATCCTGTGTTCATGGACTGGAAGAAAGGATATTGTTAAAATGATCATAATATCTAAAGTGATCTACAGATTATGCCCTGGAGAAGGAAATGGCAACCCACTCCAGTATTCTTGCCTGGAGAATTCCAGGGACTGGAGCCTGGTGGGCTGCTGTCTATGGGGTCGCACAGAGTTGGACACGACTGACATGACTTAACAGCAGCAGATCTACAGATTTAATGCAATCCTTATCAAAATTCCAATGGTATTTTTCACAGAAATAGAAAAAACAACACTAAAAATCATATGGAACCACGAAAGACCCCAAACAGCAAAATGATCTGAGCAAAAAGAATAAAGTTGGGGGCTTCTGGATTTCAAGTGATATTACAGAACTACAGTTATCAAAGCACTATGGTACTGGCATATATGATCATAATATCTAAAGTGATCTACAGATTATGCCCTGGAGAAGGAAATGGCAACCCACTCCAGTATTCTTGCCTGGAGAATTCCAGGGACTGGAGCCTGGTGGGCTGCTGTCTATGGGGTCGCACAGAGTTGGACACGACTGACATGACTTAACAGCAGCAGATCTACAGATTTAATGCAATCCTTATCAAAATTCCAATGGTATTTTTCACAGAAATAGAAAAAACAACACTAAAAATCATATGGAACCACGAAAGACCCCAAACAGCCAAAATGATCTGAGCAAAAAGAATAAAGTTGGGGGCTTCTGGATTTCAAGTGATATTACAGAACTACAGTTATCAAAGCACTATGGTACTGGCATAAAAACAGACTCACAGATCAATGGAACAGAATAAAGTACAAGAATAAACCCACACATACACAGTCAACTAAATATTGGACAAGGGAGCCAAGAATGCACAATGGGGAGAAGGTAGTCTTCTCCATAAGTGGTGTTGGGAAAACTAGATATCCATAAGGAAATGAATGAAACTGGACCACTACTTACACCATACACAAAAATTAACTCAAATGGATTAAATACTTAAATGTAAAATCTGAAAGGATAAAACTCCTAGAATTAAATCTAGGTGGATGCTCCTTGACATCCATCTGGGCAAAGACTTTTAAAATTTGACACTGAAAGCAAAAGCAACAATAGCAAAAATAAACAAGTGGTGCTACAACAAACTAAAAAGCTATACAGCAATGGATGCCATCAACAAAATGAAAAGTTAACCCATGGAACGTGACAAGGTATTTGTATATCATATATCTGATAAGAGGTTAATACCTCAAATATGGCTTCACTGATAGCTCAGCTTGTAAAGAATCTGCCTGCAATGTGGAAGACCTGGGATCAATCCCTGGTTTGGGAGGATCCTGTGGAGAAGGGAAAGGCTACCCACTCCAGTATTCTGGCCTGGAAAATTCCATGAACTGTATAGTCCATGGGGTCACAAAGAGTTGGACACTACTGAATGACTTTCACTCTCATCTCAAATATATAAGGAACTTTTATAACAATAGCAAAAGAATGCAAGCAATCTAATTTAAGAATAGACCTGAGAACTGAATAAACACTTTCCAGAAAAGATGTACAAATGGCCAACATGCACATGAAGAGATGCTCAACACTGAGAATCATCAATGAAATGCAATCAAAACCATAATGAGCTATCTTCTCACACATGTCAGGATGGCTGTTATCAAAAAGACAA
>SJXQ01003847.1:252285-272008 GCA_006408695.1 Aepyceros melampus | reverse complement strand
CTTTTATAAATCATTTGTACTCCTGTTTGCTGTGTCCTTGCATTTATGAAAATCCAATCTTGTTTAGAGCCTCCCGAGAATGGCGCCAGACCTTGGAAAAACTAACACTTATCAGAAAAGAGCTGTAAATTGTCGAATTGGCCTTTTGGCTGGAAGATGATGTAAATTACCTAAGACTTGTGTATACAATTAGGTATGCAGAGACTAAGCCTGCTCTCGATAAGAGTCAGGGCTGCTGTCATTGCCAAAATTTGTGAAACTCATTGATCTTCATGGTATAAAAAGGGGATGGGAAAAATAAAGTTTGGAGTCAGCTTCCTCGAGAACAGTTTTTTCAGAGCAGTTTGTCCGGAGTCAGTTTCTCTCGGGAACAGTTTCTCAGAGCGGTTTTTATTTCTCGGACCAGAATTTCTCAGACCGGTTCTGCAGGCCAGTCTCTCCGACGACTCGCTCTCCTAGACTCGTTCTTTAGGGACATCTGGCTCCCACACCTCTCTCTCTCTATCTCTCTGTCCTCTTGTACTTTACCTCCAGGCTGAATTCCCATCTGGAGCAGGAGGCTCACCACGTCTACTTACTTGCCCTGGCTATAAGTTCTGCGAGAAAAGTGGACCCACGGTGGGGCCCCTTTAGAGATTCAAGCGGACGCCGGTGGCCTATGTAGATGGTGCAAACCTCTTGTCTTGAGGTTTTATTGGCTTTCCCCGTAAACCAAGTTATTCAGCCTCCTATTTTCATTAATTTCCTACTGTTCTATCCTGTCCTGAGCTATCCTGTCCTATCCTGTCCTATCCTTTCTTATCCGCCTGCTCCGTCCCACCTTTGAGCATCCCTGGATCCACCGGGGCTGGACCCCGGCATGGTCCAGTGGTTTTCCCTGCTTTCTTGAATTTAAGTCTGAATTTGGCAATAAGGAGTTCATGATCAGTTCCAGGTCTTGTTTTTGCTGACTGTATAGAGCTTTCCCATCTTCAGGTACAAAGAATATAATCAATCTGATTTCAGTATTGAATATTTGGTGATGTCCATGTGTAGAGTTGTCTCTTTTGTGGCTGGAAGAGGGTGTCTGCTATGACCAGTGCATTCTGTTGGCAAAACTCTGTTAGCCTTTGCCCTGCTTCATTTTGTACTCCAAGGCTAACTTGCCTGTTACTCCAGGTATTGCCTGAATTTCTACTTTTGCATTCCAGTCCCTTATGATGAAAAGGACTTTTTTTTTTTTTTTCTGGTGTTCTGGAAGGTCTTGTAGGTCTTCATATAACCAGTCAGCTTCAGCTTCTTTGGCATCAGTGATTGGGACATAGATTTGGATTACTGTAATGTTGAATGGTTTGCCTTAGAGATGAACAGAGATCATTCTGTCGTTTCTGAGACTGCATCCAAGTACTGTATTTCAGACTCTTTAGTTGACTATGAGAGCTACTCCATTTCTTCTAAGGGATTCTTGCCCATGGTAGTAGATATAATGGTCATCTGAATTAAATTTGTCCATTCCCATCCATTTTAGTTCACTGGTACCTAAAATGTCAGTGTTCACTCTTGCTATCTCCTGCTTGATGACTTCTAATTTACCTTGATCCGTGGATCTCACATTCCAGGTTCCTACACAATATTCTTTACAGTACCGGACTTTACTTTCACCACCAGACACATCCGCAGCTGAGTGATGCTTCCGCTTGAGCCCAGCCTCTTCATTCTTTCTGGAGCTGTTTCTCCACTTCTCCCCAGTAGTGTATTGGACACCTACCCACCTGGAGCGCTCATCTTCCAGTGTCATATCTTTTTGCCTTTTCATTGTGTTCATGGGATTCTTGAGGCAAGAATACTGAAATGGCTTGCCATTCCCTTCTCCAGTGAACCACGTTTTGTCAGGCCCTAAGTAGCAGGGACATGCCCTTCAGCTGCTCCACGTGGCCAGGCGACATGCCGGGAGCCCCAGCTCTCCCACCGCTGGTTCTCACGGAGCACACAAACCTTCACCAGGCACCAGGCATCAGTCAACATGCCACCCAAAGGCACTGCTGGAGTCCCTGGGCCTTAGTTGGCATCTAATAACCACCTTGAAGAGACAGACTTTGGAATCTCACAGATTTGAAGCCATATCCTAGCCATGTGACTTACAATCTGTGCAAATGTGGCAAACAACCTTTCCTAATCTGTGTTGTGTGTTAGTTGCTCAGTCATGTTCGACGTTTTGCGACCCCATGGACTGTAGCCTGCCAAGCTCCTATGTCCATGGGATTCTCCAGGCAAGAACACTGGGGTGGGTTGCCACTTCCTTCTCCAGGGGATCTTCCCGACCCAGGGATCAAACCCAGGTCTCCTGCATTACAGACGAATACTTTAAGTATGGATAATTAATTGCTTCCTTGAGGATTAAGTGAAATACTATATGTAAAGCACTTTCATAGTTCTTCAAGGGTGCTAACTGTTCAAATAAAAGTAATGAGAAGTGTGATTCCTGTGAAATCATAGGAATAAATAAACTATGAAATAAATAATAAATAAATAAATAAAATATGGAATAAATAAACTCCACCCTGTGTCTCACACTGAATACAACTAACAACCTTGGACAGAATTCATGGAGCAGTTATATGAGGACACTGAAAGGAAAACAGTAGCAGGCTGATGGGGGAATGGAACTAGAATTGGAAATACCCCCCCAAACAGCAGTCAGTTTCTCCGTTTTCTTTTCTTTGATATTTCCTATCCTGGATCAACGGCAGTTCAAATCCCAGAACAGTCTGCTGGGTATGGAAAGAAATAGCTTTAGGAGATGCCCTCTATTATTTATCTTTTTTCAAAGATATTTAGCCCCATGGGGAAATTCTCTATTTCCATTTGTTTTGTTTTTCCTTTCTCTCCAGTCCCAGTCCCCAAATAGTGTATTAGCAACTGCAGACGCAGTGGCAGTCAAGTAGATACTTAAAACCTTGGGGAAGAGGAACTCATTCTGGTCAGAGAAACTGGTCCCTAGGATATCCCCATTCTTTTTTTTTTTTTTTTTCCTCTTTCTCTCCTCTTGCTGCTCAGTCCTAGAGGCACATAGTCATGAGATGTGTACAGTAGAATTAAATTGTTGTTTTCTAGCCAGAGGAAGAGGAAGAAAAACCTCTGAGAGCCACAAAGAGTAGGGAAGAATCACAGAGAGGAGGGAACTTAAAAAAAAACAATTTTATAATGGATCTGAAATGAGCATGCCCTCCAGGGGATCCATATGCATAAATCTAACCTCAAACACTCTACCAAAATTTTTGAGAAGTGGGAAACCATTGCCCAACCCCAGGTGGTCATGGGGTGGTACACAAGTGGGACAGAGTCAGATAACACTGCAAAAGTTTTGAAACTAAATTAACAATAGAACCATAGTTCACAGAATTAGGAAGGAAAACTGTTACCCAAAACTAACCAGATTTTAAAAGTTCCGTATCAGATTTGAACAAAACTGAAAATCACACATAATAATATTAAGAACTGCTAATATACAGTACAAAATTCCTTACAAGTGAGGAAGAAAGAAAATATCAACATTTAACAAGGGAAAAGGCAATTAAGTAATACCAAACCCTGGGTAGGGCTTCCCTGGTGGCTCAGTGGTAAAGAATCCACCTGCCAATGCAAGAGACATGGATTCAATCCTTGGGTTGAGAAGATCCCCTGCAGAAGGAAATGGCAATCCACTCCAGTATTCTTGCCTGAGAAATCCCATGGACAGAGGAGCCTGACAGGCTACAGTCTATGGAGTTGTGAAAGAGTCAGACACGACTTAGTAACTAAACAACAACCACAACAAAAATTAGAACCACAATGAGAAACCACCATACACCTAACCAAATGGCTAAAATTATTTTTAAACATAAAATGCCAAATGCTGGCAAGAATGTGAAGCAGCTAGAACTCTCATATGCTGCTTAGTTCAGTTCAGTTCAGTCACTCATTCGTGTCCAACTCTTTGCAGCCCTATGGACTGCAGCACACCAGGCTTCCCTGTCCATCACCAACTCCCGGAGCTTATTCAAACTCATGTCCATCGAGTCAGTGATGCCATTGAACCATCTCCTCCTCTGTCGTCCCCTTCTCCTCCCGCCTTCAATCTTTCCCAGCATCAGGGTTTTTGCAATGAGTCACTTCTTCAAATCAGGTGGCCAAAGTACTGGAGTTTCAGCTTCAGCATCAGTCCTTCCAATGAATATTCAGGACTTAATTTCCTTTAGGATGGACTGGTTGAATCTCCTTGCAGTCCAAGGGATTCTCAAGAGTCTTCTCCAACACCACAGTTCAAAAGCATCAATTCTTCAGCACTCAGCTTTCTTTATGGTCCAACTCTCACATCCATACATGACTACTGGGAAACCATAGCTTTGACTAGACAGACCTTTGTTGGCAAAGTAATGCCTCTGCTTTTTAATATGCTATCTAGGTTGGTCATAACTTTTCGTCCAAGGAGTAAGCATCAATTCAGGACTTAATTTCCTTTAGGATGGACTGGTTGAATCTCCTTGCAGTCCAAGGGATTCTCAAGAGTCTTCTCCAACACCACAGTTCAAAAGCATCAATTCTTCAGCACTCAGCTTTCTTTATGGTCCAACTCTCACATCCATACATGACTACTGGGAAACCATAGCTTTGACTAGACAGACCTTTGTTGGCAAAGTAATGCCTCTGCTTTTTAATATGCTATCTAGGTTGGTCATAACTTTTCGTCCAAGGAGTAAGCATCTTTTAATTTCATGGCTGCAATCACCATCTGCAGCGACTCTGGAGCCCAAGAAAATAAAGCCTGTCACTCTGTCCATTGTTTCCTCATCTATTTCCCATGAAGTGATGGGACCAGATGCCATGATCTTCGTTTTCTGAATGTTGAGCTTTAAGCCAACTTTATTCACTTTCACAAGAGGATCTTTAGTTCTTCGCTTTCTGCCATACGGTGGTGTCATCTGCATATCTGAGGTTATTGATATTTCTCCCAGCAACCTTGATTCCTGCTTGTGCTTCTTCCAGCCCAGTGTTTCTCATGACGTACTTTGCATGTAAGTTAAATAAGCAGAGTGACAATATACAGCGTTGACGTACTCCTTTTCCTATTTGGAACCGGTCTGTTGTTCCATGTCCAGTTCTAACTGTTGCTGTTATGAATCTGTTGTTCATACAGATTTCTCAAGAGGCACGTCAAGTGGTCTGGTATTCCCATCTCTTTCAGAATTTTCCACAGTTTATCGTGATCCAAACAGTCAAAGGCTTTGACATAGTCAATAAAGCAGAAATAGATGTTTTTCTGGAACTCTCTTGTTTTTCTCATGATCCAGAGGATGTTGGCAATTTGATCTCTGTTCCTCTGCCTTTTCTAAATTCAGCTTGAATATCTGGAAGTTCACAGTTCATGTACTGTTGAAGCCATACACTTCTCATGGGAATGCTGCTCATGGGAATGAAAAATGCTGCTTATGGGAATAAAATGAAAATCAGAAGAATGACAATGCTGCTCATGGGAATGAAAAATGGTACTGCCATTCTGGAAAGCAGTTGGAAGATTTTAGTAAAGTTAAACATACACTTGCCCTATGACTCGCAGTTCACTCCTGGTATGTACCCTAGAGAAATGAAAACATATGTTCGCCCAAAAATCTGTGCATGAATCTTAGTAGCATATTTTATGAATAGATAAATCTTAGTATTTATCTATTCATAAATACCAAATACTGGGAAAAAACCCAAATGCCCTTGAACAAATGAAGGGATAAACAAGCAGCGAGATACTCATGTAAAGGTGTACTACTCAGTAATAAAAAAAGAATGAATCAAAGATACATGCAACTATACGAATGAATCTCAGTGACATTATGCTAAGTGAAGGAAGCTAGTCGCAAAAGGTTACATATTCTCTGCTTCCACTGATGTGACTTTCTGGGAAAAATAAACTGTAAGAACAGAGAATAGATCAATGGCTACCCAAGGCATGTGGGAAGGGGAGGGTTTGGCTAAAAGGGAAGCAAAAAAGAAAGAACACTTTCTTTTGGCCAACAATTTGCGATGAAATCGTTCTGTCTCCTGACTGAAGTGATGGTTATACGAAATTATACACGTGTTAGAACTGCACACCAAAAAAGTCCTTTTTTACTATTGTAGTTTTTGCTGTGTAGTTGCTAAGTAGTGTCCAACTCTTTTGTGACCTCATGGACTGTAGCTCCTGTCCATGCAGTTCTCCAGATGAGAATACTGGAGTGGGCAGCCATTCCCTTCTCTGGGTGCTCTTCCAGACCCAGAGATTGAACTTGTTCTCCTGATGGCAAGTGGATTCTTTACCACTGAGCCACCAGGGAAGCCCACTGTTACTATATGTAAATTTTTAAAATAATTGTAAAATAATAGCAATTGATACAGTTTATATTGTTTAATATAAGACTTTAAGTAACTCTTTTTAATGCAAAATGCTGGCTAATTATCTTGACAGAAACCCTAAGAAAAACACTTGCTGCCAGAATTTACTTAAAAAGGTGCGCCTCAGTGCTTGAAGAGCTGCCTACGTTCAAGTCTCCTTTCCTCCCTCTGGTGCCCTCACTTTCCTAGCCCCTCTCAGTTGCTCTGCTCTGTCTCCGCTTCTCTCACCTCCTTCTTTTCTGTGTTTTTGTCTTCATCCTAGCTTAACTGGTCATATATTAACCTGAGGTATATATTTTACATTATATTTTTTGCCACTTTAAAAACAAAAACAAAAACTTATACTCTTTTTTTTTTTGTTTTTAGTTGAATGACTTGAACACTTTATATTTCTCCCTCAAAATTAAAATATTCTGTCAAATTACTTAAAGTTGATTTTTACCTGGGAATGATTTTCAGCACTGACATTTCCCCCTTAGTTGCTCAGGAGTTCTCAAGAAAAACAAAAATTTCCTCTTGCTCTGGTCAGGTGAAAAGGCAGATTTTTTCCGCTTAAATTGATATAACTTTCATTGTCTTACATTATGAAGACGGAAGTTTATATAGTCTAGATCTTTTTTTAAAAAAACAATTACATCAAAATGAAATTGCATATTTAAAAAAAAATTTTTTTTGAGAGAGGCATGCACAGCAATAGTGCATTCATTTTTAGGTAAATAACCCCTCTGAAGTCAACATATTTGTTTGCAACTAAGTAGCTACCCATAAAACAATCATCTCAGAGACTGATTTAAGGTTAACTTACAAATGGTTGGTGACAAACAAGTAGCCACTTGTATGTAAAGGTGATAATCAGTAATTAAATTGAGCATTAGAAAAGATGTCAGATTATAAAGAAAAATAGGTTTGGGAGCTTGTATTAAGGAAAAGATTTTAACTAGACTTACATGGTGATCATTTCATGATATATGCACAAGCTGGAATCAAGATTGCCAGGAGAAATATCAATAACCTCAGATATACAGATGATACCACCCTTATGGCAGAAAGTGAAGAGGAACTCAAAAGCCTCTTTGATGAAAGTGAAAGTGGAGAGTGAAAAAGTTGGCTTAAAGCTCAACATTCAGAAAACGAAGATCATGGCATCTGGTCCCATCACTTCATGGGAAATAGATGGGGAAACAGTAGAAACAGTGTCAGACTTTACTTTTGGGGGCTCCAAAATCACTGCAGATGGTAATTGCAGCCATGAAATTAAAAGACGCTTACTCCTTGGAAGAAAAGTTATGACCAACCTAGATAGCATATTGAAAAGCAGAGACATTACTTTGCCAACAAAGGTCCGTCTAGTCAAGGCTATGGTTTTTCCTGTGGTCATGTATGGATGTGAGAGTTGGACTGTGAAGAAAGCTGAGCACTGAAGAATTGATGCTTTTGAACTGTGGTGTTGGAGAAGACTCTTGAGAGTCCCTTGGACTGCAAGGAGATCCAACCAGTCCATTCTGAAGGAGATCAACCCTGGGATTTCTTTGGAGGGAATGATGCTGAGGCTGAAACTCCAGTACTTTGGCCACCACATAAGAGTTGACTCATTGAAAAAGACTCTGATGCTGGGAGGGATTGGGGGAGGGAGGAGAAGGGGACGACCGAGGATGAGATGGCTGGATGGCATCACGGACTCGATGGACGGAAGTCTGAGTGAACTCCGGGAATTGGTGATGGACAGGGAGGCCTGGCGTGCTGCGATTCATGGGGTCGCAAAGAGTAGGACATGACTGAGTGACTGAACTGAACTGAACTGAAAGTTATTGAAACATGTTGTACACCCAAAACTAACATAATATTATGTCAATTATACTTCAATAATAATAAAAAAAACAGATGAGCCATAGTAAGAAAAAGAAGAAAAAACTTGCTTGTGGATTTACAAAGTAAAGGCAAAAAAGTTTGGTAGACTAAGAATTTCTGTACAAATGGAAAACTTGAACCAGCTTATCATATAACAAGATAGCTCTTTTGCATAAACCAAAGAGAAAAGATGTCTTACTTTTATCTCCATTGCCATCTTCATGTTTTATTCCACTTCCTTCTGAGTTTTCTACTTCCTGAATAACCATCCTTTTCCCCTTGGTTTGAGTCTTAGATGCAGGTTCAGAATTTTTCAGATCTCTTTCAACTTCTGACAAGGTTTTCTATAACATAATACCATGTTAAAGAAATTTTTTTTCTTTAGTAAAAAATACAACTATTTATGAAGATATTGAAAAGTGAATAAAGATAACTAAGATAAAGCTTTTTATGGTGGTCTTTATTTTTCTTTCCAAACAAATTCATTGATTTCTCTGATTATAATTATATATTTCCATTATAAAAAAATTAAAGTATTAACAAGCATAAAAAAGGAAAAAAAAACTATCTGCAATCCTGCCTCTCGGATAATCTACTGATATTCTCATGATCATCTTCCTAGATATGTTTGTATGCATATAAACTTGCAGACACGTCCAAAAGTTTTACAAAAATTAAACCATACTACACATGCTTTTAAAGAGTAATATTTAAAGGTTTGGCAGATTTGCTTGTATCCCATCGTAAAGGAAACAACCCCAAATATTCATTGGGAGGACTGATGCTGAAGCTCCAATACTTTGGCCACCTGATGCAAAGAACTGACTCATTTGAAAAGATCCTGATGCTGGGAAAGATTGAAGGCGGGAAGAGAAGGGGATGACAAAGGGTGAGATGGTTGGATGGCATTATCGACTCGACAGACATGAGCTTCAAGCTTATGCAGTTACCCTGGCCACCAGGTTCCATAGGGGCAGCAGAAGGCCCAGATAGGTACTACACACTCAATGGGTTTGTGTCACAGCTGAGGAATCTCAAATTTAGAAAACTCAGCACCCATATTTTATAATGTTGATGTTGTTCAGTCATATCCAGTCATATCCAACTCTTTATGACCCCATGGACTGTAGCACTCCAGGCTTCCCTATCCTTCACTATCTCCTGGAGTTTGCTCAAACTCATGTTCATTGAGTTGATGCCATCCAACCATCTCAGCCTTCACATATGAAGAGCCGACTCACCAGAAAAGACCCAGATGCTGGGAGAGACTGAGGGCAGGAGGTGAAGGGGGAAACAAAGGCTGAGATGGTTGGATGGCATCAACTCAATGGACATGAGTTTGAGCAAACTCCAGGAGCAAAACTGTCACAAAGAGTTGGACATGACTGGGCAACTGAACAACAACAACGTTATAAAATATGGGTGTCGGGACATGAGTTTGAGCAAGCTCTGGGAGTTGGTGATGAACAGGCTCCAACTTGGCTCATTGGCTTGTCATGCCATGAGTAACAAAGTCTTCTGTGCCTGACCCAGGAATCCTGTATATTCTTCTAGGCCACCTTGCTAAGTTTTAAATATAAAGTCTCAGACTCTTCACAGTTTTCGACACTTACTTCCACTCTCTAGGTCTGAACACAGATCCCCTAAGTACATATCTGAGTCAGTTTGCTGTCAATGATGCTATGCTTACCATACAAGTTAAAGGAAGAAACACTCTTTTATGGCCATTAAGCTCATGCCTGATCCTACCTAGGAACTTCTACACCACTCTGCATATAAACTGAAATTGGCTCAGAGAAAAGGGTTTCCTACAATGCTGCAGGAAAGAGAAAATTATTTATCCTTTAGAAGTAGGTTAATGATTTTGGACAATTTAAGAGTCTGCTTTCTTTCATTTCAAATACATGTTAACACCGGGGGCGTCTGAGATGTATATACTATTTAAAGTTTTGTCCTATTCATTCCTAAATATCATTTATCCAGCAAGGCTGGTATCATCTTAACATAAACCCAGAAAAAGCAAACTATAGAATTAGGTGAGGGATTGCTTTCTGTACTTACTTTGGCCAACTCATTATCAGGTTCAACAGCCAGTACTTTATTCAAGTCTTCTATAGCTTCCTGGAGCTTGTTTTGATGCTTATACGTGGTGGCACGGCGCAGAAGAGCTGAAAATTTACCAAAATAAAAGTTATATTTTTTTAACATATGGCATTCTGATTATGACAAATTTTTCAAGGGGAAGAATTTAGAATGCAATTGTGCAAACTAGGCCCATTTTCATATTCTTACAAATATAGAAAATGATCCTGAGGTCAAACAGAAGAGGCTATAATAAAAAACTGTCCCTTCCAACAGCCTGGCCCTCTGACAGCTCCAGGCTCTGCCAGTTCCTCCAAGGCTGAGAGACTCTACATCTTAACCCTTTGGAGGCACCACGCTGTGCTACAATATTGGGAAGCTCTTCACTAAATAATATGTTCCTCCTTATAATCATCATGACTATTATTTATACTTTCTGAAAACTTAAAAAGCCTTTCATTTAAACGTGGTATTTATATTAATAACCAAGCACCTAACTCAGAATATAGGTCCTTAGTGAAGTCTTTGTAGCAATCTAAAATGAATAGGAACTGAGAGAATTTTGGTGTTTAAGTCAGCTAAGTTCAGAAATTGCATACTTTGGTAAATTGTATCAGAATTTTTGAAGGTTACAGCATCTAATTTGATAATTTTTAATAGTAAAATGAATGTCTTCATACTCCCATCATGATTAATTATGTCACAAGAGAACCTTTGTAGTAAGCCATGATTTTGAAAAGAATCAGGCTTTGTAATTCTGGAATTTATATCTGATTCTGTAATTTAACTCTGTAATTTATATCTGATTTATTTTAATAACACTATTTTAAAACATAAATTTGGCTAGTTTGATTTTAGTCTTAGAATGAGCCAGGAAAAATCTAGAGGATAAATAATTTCATCATTAATATAAACAAAGTCATAGCATTAGTACAAATTGAGCTATTACTGTTCCTACTCAGATTTCAGAAGGAACTGTCCATAAAGAAATATTCATCATATAACAATTACCATTTAAAAAAACTCTTCATTTTGGAAATATTTTCAGATTTACAGAAAGTTGCAAAGCTAATACAGATAGTTCTCATATACCCCCACCAAGCTTTAAGGGTAATATCTTACATAATTATGATATATTTGCCAAAACTAAGAAATATTGTTAACTAAACATTAGGCTTTATCTGGATTTCACCAATTTTTCCACTAATGTCCGTTTTCTGCTTCAGGTTATAACCATATACCATGCTGCATTTAGAACAATTAATTTTTGAGTAAAAAATAAAGTTTCAAAGAGGATGATATTTATCCACTTAAGAAAATCTAAGAATTCTTAATGTTTTATGGCCATACTGATTACTAGATTTGGCTCTGTTCAATTTGGTTTTTTTACATAGTGAAGATTCTGGTGCTTAAGAAATTATTCAAACAGGGAAAAATGAAAACAGAAGACCATTCTAGTGCAGAAGAGTAGCACAGTGGTTGAATGTGGACTCTAGAGTCTCATCCAGTCAAGTCCTGGCTCTGTCACTTACCAGCTGGGTGATCTTAGGTGAGTTGTTCAGTTCTCAATATGTCCATGTCCTTTTGTAAAATGAGCATGCTAGTAACAGCTGTTGTTGTTTAGTTGCTAAATCATGTCTAACCCTTTTGTGAACCCGTGGGCTGTGTAGTCCGCCAATCTCCTCTGTCCTTGGGATTTCCCAGGCAAGAATACTGAAGTGGGTTGCCATTTCCTTCCCACGGGATCTTCCCAACCCAGGGATCAAATTCGTATCTCCTGCATTGGCAGGCAGGTTCTTTATCACTAAGCCACCTGGCAAGTCCACTAAAAACAGTACCTGCACCTTTACTGAGCTGTTGTGAAAAGTAATGGAGTTAATATATGTACTACATTGCACAAGGCCTGGCACAGTGGTGGTGTGGAGACTGTAAAACCTTTACTGGGCACCTGCCTAAAGCTAGGCCCCACCCATATGCTGTGATAGAGACAACATACAAGCAAAAAAGAACTTTACTGGGGAAGGGAGGGCATCCATGATGATGATGACAGTTGGGCTGATGCACCAGGATCCATGGTTTCTGCCCACCCATGTTTGTAGGCATGTGGAAAAAAAAGTAAGTGGTTGTATTTATCTGAATCCACAGTATTTAGAAATAGAATGAATCTATTATAATTTATGCCTCTCCCTTTTGGAATGACTCCTTGGTAACAGAAAAGGAGTGTAAAGTCTGACTTGCATACTTCAGGCCTGGACCACAAGAAGGTGGTAGGAAATCAGAACAGAGGATGGATATTGGTGGAAAGATGTAGTCAGCTTTGGATACACTTAATTTAAAATGGTGTATGGACATCTAAGTGGAAAAACCCAAAAAGCAGCTGGTGGAACGTTCTAGAGCTCTGGTGTGGGCTTATTAATAAATATTTTTAAAATCTATATTAAATCATATTTAAATTTATTTTTTAGATAAAAAGATACAGTTCAATAAGCCAGTCAGAAAAAGATAAATACTGTATGATTTAATTTGTATGAGGTACCTAGGATAATAAAACCACACAGAGAGTAGACTGGTGGTTGCCAGAGGCTGGGGTGGCTAGAGAGGACAAAGAGTTGCTGTTTCATGGGTACATTTTCAAGATTAAAAAAGTTCTGCAGGTGGACAGTAGAGCTGACTGCACAACAATATGAATGTACTTAAGACCACCAAACCCTGTACTTAAAAATGACTAAGATGGTAAAATTTTGTGCTATGTCCATTTTCCACAATTTTTTAAAAACTGAAAGTAAACAAAAACCCCACAAACTACAGTTCAAATGCAAGCATGAGATATTTCTTTAAAAACGCATGTAGGACTTCCCTGGTATTCCAGTGTTTAAGAATCCAGCTGCCAATGCAGGGAACATGGGTTTGATCCCTGGTTGAGGAAATAAGATCCAACAGCCTCAGGGGAAATAACCCATGTACCACAGCTACGGAAGCCCACGGGCTCTAGAGCCCCTGCTCCACAACAAGAGAAGCCGCCACAGTAAGAAGATTGCACATCACAACAAAGAGCGGCCCCCACTCGCCACAGCTAGAGAAAGCCTGCGGGCAGCCGTGAAGACCCAGTGCAGCCAACAAAAATTAAAAACAAAAATATGTACACTTTATTCAATCATCTGGGATTACTAGCTACATCAGTGCAAGTAATTAAGAAGTTAAATCCCAAGTTAAACTTGAAATTCAAAGTAACTTGAGGAAAGCAATGATTTACATATAGAAATTTGTTTATTTGAATTTTTTCAGTGTAAACTTAATGAGTGTCTACAAATGACCTTCAACAGATGGTGCTGCAAATTTAAAGGTATTCTCTGAATAATTTTTACCCTTTATGTTCCCAGGTTCTAACTCCAAGACCTTTTCACAGTCCTGAAAAGCACTGTTCCAGTTCTGCAGTTTGAGTTCTGCTTGAGCGCGATTGTTGTAAGCTGCTACAGTGGGAAGCACCGATAAGCTCCTGTAAAAGAGACACTTTTAAAAAACTTTTAAATATTTTATTGTGGTAAAATGTATGAAAGAGACGTTAATGTCAACAAGCAAATGACAGGAAAACATAAAATGGAGAAACTCAGCTAAAGTTAGAAGCTAAAACAGTCACAGCTCATGTTGTGGGTAGAATTGCATCCCCTCAAATTGGTATGTTGAAGTCCTACCCCCCAGCACCTCAGGATATAACTATACTTGGAGATAGTCTTGAAAGAGATGATTAAGTTAAAGTGAGGTCATGAGGGTGTTTCCTAATCAATATGACTAGTATCCTTATAAGAAGACACACCTAGAGGAAAAATCCCTTGAGTACACAGAGGAAAGATTGCCACAGACAAGCCAAGGAGAGAGGCCTTAGAAGAAACCAACCCTACAGACTCCTTGATGTCAGACTTCTAGCCTCCAGAGGTGGGGGACAATACATTTCTGTTGTTTAAGTTGATCAGTTTGCGGCAGTTTGCAGGGCAGCCCCAGCAAATTAACACAGCATGGGCTGTCAAAAGTAATAACATAAAATTCTACAAACTACTAAATCAATGTTCAGACAGATGCTTAAGTTTCTAGTGAAAAGGTTTAAAATTGATTCTGGCTTTAGAAGTGACATGATCATTTAAATACCCGTAATGTTGCTGCTAAGTCACTTGAGTTGTGTCCGACTCTTTGCAACCCCATGGACTGTAGCCCGCCAGGCTCTTCTGTCCATGGGATTCTCCAGGTAAGAATACTGGAATGGGTAGCCATTCCCTTCTCCAGGGGATCTTCCCAACCCAGGGATCAAACCCAAATCTTCCGCATTGCAGGTGGATTCTTTACCATCTGAGCCACCAGGGAAGCCCTTAAATATCCACACAGATCTCCTTAAAAAAAAAGCCAGTTTAGTTAACATCAATTTTTTTTTTCTTTTTTTTAACTTTTTGGGGACAATTTCCTAGTTTAAAAAAACAAACAAACAAGCAAATAGTGATCAACCACAACTAATATGCTTTGTTAAATTATTATTGTGTTAACAGACACAAATTAGTCTGCTATCTAAAAGTAGATTTAACTCTTAGGAAATAATCATAATCTAACCAAAAGATTTTAATTGAAGGAAACAGAAAATAGTAGTAGTAATTGAAGAATACAGATCTTAAGAGAGTAAGTTTTGCTACACTAAGGGTATGAATGCAATATAATTAATGAAAAGAAGAATTTTAAACCTACCTGGCCATTGCTTATAAAATTAATTTGAAATGCTATAAAATAATGTATTTGCTAAGGACTTCCCAAGTGGTCCAGGGCTAAAACTCTATGCTCCCAATCCAGTGGGCCAAGGGGTTGAATCTCTGGTCAGGGAACTAGATCCCGCATGCTGCAACTAAGAGCTTGCATACCACAACTAAAAGATTCCGCACAGCACAATAGAGATCTAAGACCCTGCCTGCTGCAACTAAGACCTAGTGCAGTCAAATAAATAAATACTCTCTCTATAGTTTTAAAATAATGTATTCCTAAATATAGGAACAATAAGGGTATTGGTACACTGAATCTTCTAAATCCAGAATTACAATATCAGATAAAAACAGAAAACTCACAAAAAGTATCCATTTACTAAGATCATTAGTGGAGATTTCCCAGGCAAAAATACTAGAGTGGGTTTTCATTTCCTTCTCCAAGGGATCTTCCCAACCCAGGGATTGAACCCACATCTCCTGCACTGGCAGGCAGATACTTTATTGCTGAGTCACCTGGGAAGCCCCACAAGATCATTAAAGATGAATATAAACAAATCACATGGTTGGGTAGCAATCAAACATAGAAAATACATGTAAGAATAAATAACACAAGAGCCTGACACTGAGTACCTCCCACATACCAGACATTAAACATTAAACTCACTTATTCCTCATAATGCACAGAAGAGGAATTACTGCTTTCCCAATCTTACAGATGAGAAAACAGATGGGGCAGAAAGGTTAAGTAACATGCCCAAGGTCACAAGCTTGAAAATGGTAGAGTTAAGATTCAGACCTCAGTGGTTTACTCTAGCACCTGTTCCCTTTACCATCATGTTACCCTGCCTTTCAGCAACTTGTTTTATTTAATCATCACAGCTGTTCTGAGGTTGGCACTATTATAGTCTCATCACACTGAGATGTCTGAGAGGAAAGAGGTGAAGAATCTACCCAAGGTCTGAAAAGTGGCAGTTTGAGTTCCCTTAACCATTGCAATACGCTGCTTCAATTCTTCACCTTTATGATTTCTTCAAAGAGGAAGACAAGAAAAAGTTTGTTCCCTGTAATAGACAAGAGATTCTCCACGGTGGAAATCTATAAGAAGGAAGAAAAGAATACCAGAACTGACATCCACCCTCATAAACAGGGGAGGTTGAACTGAATGAATGATACCTCAATATTCTCTTTACTTTATATGTTCACTTCAACAGCTGAACAAACTTCTTTAGAGACACAAACAATGCTTTTTGTTTTTTAAAAACTTATTTCCAAAGGTGGAAGCACAATTTCACAGCATTTAGTTCTATTAATAAGATAGCATTAGTGGTTCTATAAGTACAGTTTGTCTATAACAGTATTTTAAGAAATTAGTTTACTTTTCATAGGCTATAAGAGCTTCATACGTCCATACAAGCATACAAAGAACATGTACTGTGAACCAGGTGTTGGCTGGGCATTAGGGGTCCAATGGTATTTTAAAATATGACTAGTGGGTTAATCTTACAGACTTTATAGTTCAGGTAATGCCAGATAACACAAATTTGAATCATACCTCCAACAGATATTACAAAGAGGTAAAATTACTATATGGGTTTGCAAATTTGGCAGTGGCAGGGTTGGGGGCGCTGGTGCGGTAATTGAGTTGGGTGGAGGTTTAACCTGGTCTGAGAGGTGTGGGCAGCTGCGAGCCGGCTCAATAGGCGCGGGCAAGAGGAGCTACCCCGCGTCCGAGGCCAGTGGCGGCCGGCAGAAGCCACCCCGCGTCCGAAGTGAGGGGCGTCCGGCAGAATCCACCTCGCGCCCAAGGCCAGGACTGGTGACCTTGAGGAGCCACCCCAAGCCCGAGGCCAGGGGTGGCAGCTGGGAGGAGCCACCCACGCCCAAGGCCAGGGCCCGCAGCCGGGAGGAGCAACCTGAGGAGTGGTGGCTGCGCCTGCACAGGAGGACCTAGAGGAGCTATCCAACGTTGAAGGTCAGGAACGGTGGCGGTAAGGAGATATCCCTCGTCCAAGGTAAGGAGCAGCGGCTATGCTTTGCTGGAGCAGCCGTGAAGAGATACCCCACACCCAAGGTAAGAGAAACCCAAGTAAGATGGTAAGTGTTGCAAGAATTAGGTGGTCTGATATTCCCATCTCTTAAGAATTTTCCAGTTTATTGTGATCCACACAGTCAAAGGCTTTGGCATAGCCGCACTTAAGCGCGGCCGAGAGCTACCCCAGGTCTGAGGTCAGGGGCAGCGGCCTAGAGTGCCAGGTTGCGATGGCGCAGGAATGGCCGAGAGGAGCTACCCCGCATTCGAGGTCAGTAGCGGCTGGGAGGAGCTACCCTGCATCTGAGGTCAGGGGCGGCAGCCAGGAGGAGACACCCCACTTCTGAGGTCAGGGCGGCAGCAGGGAGGATCTACCCCACATCAGAGGCCAGTGGCGGCAGGGAGGAGACACCCACGTCTGAGGTCTGGGGTGGCCGGGAGAAGCTACCTCGCCTCCGAGGCCAGGAGCGGCAGCTGAGACGAGCCACCCATGCCCGAGGCCAGGGCCGGCGGCCGGGAGGAGCAACCCGAGGAGTGGTGGCTGGGCAGGCACAGGAGGGCCTAGAGAAGCTATCCTACGTTGAAGGTCAGGAACGGTGGCGGAAAGGAGATACCCTCATCCAAGGTAAGGAGCAGTGGCTGTGCTTTGCTGGAGCAGCCTTGAAGAGATACCCCACACCCAAGGTAAGAGAAACCCAAGTAAGATGGTAGGTGTTGCAAGAGGGCATCAGAGGGCAGACACACTGAAACCATACTCACAGAAAACTAGTCAATCTAATCACACTAGGACCACACCCTTGTCTAACTCAATGAAACCAAGCCATGCCTGTGGGGCAACCCAAGATGGGAGGGTCATGGTGGAGAAGTCTGACAGAATGTGGTCCACTGGAGAAGGGAATGGCAAGCCACTTCAGTATTCTTGCCTTGAGAACCTCATGAACCGTACGAAAAGACTCTTTAGTAGGTTAACAGAAATGACATCCTTGGACCATCATGTACCAACTGTCATCCAAAAATAACTTTGAAGTTTAGGGGTATCAGATTTCTAGTTGAATCACAAAGCCAAGACCCTTTTTAATTTAATAGAAATACTTTCTGTGGAGAAACTGAAAGATAAGGGTACATTCACGTCTATACAACTCTTTGATTTGGGCAAAGGGAAGACATTTTCCTCTCCAAAGCACTAAAACTCGAATGACCTGAAATACGTAGAGATGGCTTCAAAGCTGTAGCAGCGTCTTTTAAGTAATAAGTAACAGTCCACCATAACAAAGTGAAAGAAACAAACAGGAAACGGATGAAACTTCAGATGTAACCTCTCATGTTCCCCAGGTAGAGGAAAACCAAAGCTACATTTCAAGACTGATGGATAATTTGAGCTACTTCCTTATGTACGTGCTTTGATGTATGCTAGGGATCATAAGAATTGTCCAAGAGATTAGGTAAAATGTTTTCCCCCAGAAACAGAATGTAATTCTTCCCCTAAGTCACAATAGAACCTAAAAGGTTCTGTGACTCTGGAACACCAATTTCTCCTAACCCCTTTTCTTGGGATCCTGTGTCATCTGCCATATGGTAAACCCCATTGTCTTGATAATGCTACTATATTGCTTGATTTTCAATAACTCTTCATTGTAAATTGTATATTAGAATGCTCTTATTTCTTTGTTAGTTCTCTCTTGATCCCAGAATAGATTTTTAGGCACCTGTAGGATTATTCCTACAGATTGCCGCCTACTCACCCCTTGAGACATATATGTACATAATTCATATAACCAGTAGTTAGAATTGACCGTGGAACTCAATTTTCCATCCATATCTAGACCCCAATCAGCGGCACCTGCCATGGGAGACAAATACTTTTGGTTTGTTAGGTATGACCTATTCATTAGACATACTGATACCCAAACACTTGCTTCTAGACTTGAAGAATTTGTAAGTAATACAGAGGCATTATCTTCAAAGGACAGGAGCCAGTGAAGGGGCTCTGAGCTTGAAATGTCTCATGCACTTAATGACAGTTTCTTTCCCTTATACAAGCTTACCATCCCATGAGCTGTTTCTTTTAATATGAAAGTCTTCCGCTTATGAATGCCTTGGCTCTGATAAATGTATGCTGTGGGGTTACTCCCCTACCTGCTCATCCAGGGTGTGGTGTTCTATTTATGCAATTCAGAATAGGGCTGTGGAATGAAAAGTATGCCTTAATACTGGATAATAGTATTATTTCACACAAGCAGCATCAATACTGATTAGTCACAGTGTCCTAAAAGCAATGTCAATATTTGTATTGGTGTAAATAAACTCTCTTTACTGGTGCATCAGAGTGCCACTCCCATGCACTAAAGCTTTGGTTACAATTACTGCTTCCAATGTAGGTCGAGTTTCCCACATTGCCACACTTTTGAGGATGCAAGCTGATTAGCTGAAACAATTTTCCAAATCTTATCACAGCCAAATAATATTTCTTTTTGAACATCACATGATCATCTACGTTCTTCTGCCCTCTTTTGATATAATACTAGCATGGGAGTCACAGGTTTATGAAGAAGAAAAAGCAAGAGAAATCTTCCCTAAGTTTTTATATCTACGTTACCAGGTGAAGTTAGCCCCAGATGTCTGCTGTCTTAGTTCGTGTACTTAA
>SJXQ01003847.1:211856-252276 GCA_006408695.1 Aepyceros melampus | reverse complement strand
GAGATGGTGATGGACAGGGAGGCCTGGTGTGCTGCGACTCATGGGGTCGCAAAGAGTCGGACACGACTGAGTGACTGAACTGAACTGAACTGAGAAGTAAAGGAAAACTTCACAAAAGAAGTAAGGCATGGGCGGAGATCTGGATAATAAGTTAGAATTAACTAAATAACAAGTAGAGGGAAAGAGTATTCTAGACAGAGGCTCAATATATGCAAAGGCCCTGTGGTGGGAGGTAGTACCATAAGTACTAAGGCTGGGCAGTCTACTATAGAACCTGAGTTTTTAACCCCTATGCTGAATGAACTTTCTGTTGAGTTCTATCCATACAGCTTCTATTTCCTCTGTAAAATAGTAAAGTTAGAAACTGTCAAACATGGGAGTGGAGTGGGAGCTTGGAGTTTTAAGAAAAGTATTGAAAAAACAAGGCAAACACAAGTGAATTTATGATAAATTTCAAGTACAATATACTGAGTGATTATGACACATTATTTAGCTTATTTATATCATTTCAACAATTAAACACTATCATTTTTTAAATGACAAGATTAAACCACATCAAAAATCTGCTCACCGAGTATAATACTTTACAGCTTCTTCATAATCTCCTGACTTAAAAGCTTCATTTCCTTTTTCCTTTTCACGAGTAGCCAGAAACTCCTTTTCCTTTTCAGTTAGACCTAGAAATAAATGTTATCTGCTGTAAGTAAAAATATAACTTGATAGGATTTTCCAAATTTAAATCCAAAAATGCTTATTTTTAACAGAAGCAGAAATCTATAAAAACAAATAAAAGAAAATAAAAGGTTTCCTAAGTTTACGATATTTCTATTCTTTTTAATCATTCAGAATTTCTGAA
Organism: Aepyceros melampus; assembly: GCA_006408695.1. NCBI lineage: Eukaryota > Metazoa > Chordata > Mammalia > Artiodactyla > Bovidae > Aepyceros > Aepyceros melampus. The sequence goes on along the minus strand of SJXQ01003847.1, from coordinate 251,420 downwards.
GGTTTAGATTTCTCAATAATTGTTTTGCTTTACTTTAAAGGTACTATGTACCTGTGGACTTCAAGTGAACAGAAAATGCTCCATCTTTTGTTTTGAGGAAAAGAAATTTGAAGGATTTAGACAAAAAAGATTTGAAAAAGGGAATGAAAACTGAATCATGGTAAAAAAAAATAGGTTTACATATTCATATATTTTAAGTCTTATTACATTTAAGTATCATAATTATTATTATTCATAAAATTAAGAAGTTTAAGGATAGAATGGAATTTGTTAGAGGTGGTCAGCCCTAGAAGAAAATTCATAAACTTCATGGAAATAGGCAGCCCTTAAAGAGAATGTCTTTGGGTCAACAGCTTTTATTATCATTCAAAAAAGTTAAAGACTATTAAATCATTCCTATTTTCCCCCCATTACCTGCTGTATCCAATCTTGTCTCAATTTTAGACAAATGTGATTTGTTGTTTATTACAGTTCTTTCTTTATCTTCATCAAGTTTTGCACATTCTTTTTCCACATCAAATCTTAAATGAAAGAATAATAAAAAACTAGGAAGAACCTCAATACAAACAAGAGAATAAAACTTATTATTGATACTCTTGTATCCGTATCACTGTGCCTTTAAAGATAATGTTCCAAAAATATATGGTAAGTTTGTATTAGAAGTTACCTGTATTTTTTCCTAAAAAACACAGAATTTAGCGAGGACTTAAATATTAATCAGACCTAAATTGTGCAGAACTTTGTTATTACAGTAGTGACTAATTTCTTTTAATTTAAAAATTTATTATTTTGGATGGGTAAATATTACATCAGTTATTTTTGGTTACTCATAAATAAAAGGATGCCGTAGTTTTTTATTTAATGAAAAAACAAAATCAAGAGTGCTTAATCCAAATACTCTTAGTATTCTACTGACATAACTTACATTTGATATGTTCAGGTTTAAAATAATTAAGGAGTTATTACAGTATTTTATGCCAGTGAATTTTTACTGACAATTTTATATAAAGAAATATAAAACATACTTATCCCACTCTGCATAATCTCTTGGAATTTTCTTTTTAACTGGTCTACTTTTAGAATTCTTTTCCTAAAAGAATAAAATTATATTTATGAGATATTTAATATAAGATTAGCATATTTTTCCTATAAAGGTGAAGTATTAGCTTATGATACATGAATTGAATGGATAAGAATAAGTTACCCTTGAAGTTAGGACAGCTTCAGTATTATAATTAACATAATAATACACAGCAGATTAATTATGAGAGTGATGAATAGGACTTTAGGTACATATGTAAAACTTTAAAACTTACATGTGTGAAATGTGATTATTATTGATTTTCTTATAATGAAAAAATGGAAACTATCATTCATCCTTTTAAAACCTAGGCATTGAAGAAATAGCTACTTTGCTGTATTAGAGCTGTTTTGCTTGCAATGACAGATACCCAAGTTGGACTAATTTTGTTTAAAAAGAATAATGTACTGGTTTATGTAACCAAATGGATGAAAGGGCTGGGATATTGCTGGATAAAGGATTCATATACCCTCTCTCTATAGCTCTTCCTCTCTCCTGTCTTCTCTTCCCTAGAAGTCTCTGCTTCTCTCTGCCTAATTGCTTGCTTCCTCTATCCAGCAGGAAATGTGGCTATACTCAGTCTGGGATTATAACCTCACCAGCTTCTCAATCAGAAGGGAAAAGGAGACTGACTCTTCTCCCCATCTTCAGTTAGAGAAATCCCAGGGAAGGACTCTGATTAGCTAGTTTGCATTATGGACCCATCACTGACCAATCCCTAGCTTCGTGTCATTAAGTGGCTCAACGCAGGTCACATGCCCACTGCAAGCATCAGAAGGGAATGGGAGGAAAGCAAACAACAGTTTAAAAATAGTTTCTTAAAAATCATCATTTGAAATCATCTGAATGGATACACAAGCCTAATTCTGTAATATTATACACTGGTCATTAGGGGTTAACACAGGTCTTCCAAATATTCCTATATTTCATTATACAATTAAAAATCATCTCTCTTAAAATTTTCATAGTGATCACCAACAGGCACATGAAAAGATGTTCAACATCACTAATCATCAGGGAAATGCAAACTAAAACCATGATATCACCTCAACCTGTCAGAATGGCTATCATCAAAAAGACCAGAAACAACAAATGTTAGAAAGGATGTGGAGAGAAGACAACTCTTATACACTGTTGATAAGAACATAAATTGACGCATCCACTGTGCAAAACAGTATGGCAGTTTCTCAAAAAACTAAAAATAGAACTACCATATGATCCAGCAGGTCCACTCCAGGGTATATACCAAATATTAGGTTGGTACAAAAGTAATTGTGGCTTTGAATTGTGAATTTTAAATCATTATCACTAGGTTCAAACACATCTTTGTTAATCAAAATAGGAAGTGTTACAATCAACACACTTTTGCCAATGAGAAATAAGTTTGTTTATTCTTGTAGCATAAAAGTCTGTGCTTCAGGATTTGATAAACTCTTGGAAAGCATTTTCTGCACCCTGCTGGTAGTGGAAGTGTTTTTCTTGCAAAAAGTGTCTAGATGCTTGAAGGAGTGGTAGTCAATTGGCAAGAGGTCAGGTGAATATGGCAGATGCTTCATTCAACTTCTGAAGCATCGGTTGTCATGGAGAAGAATTGAGCCCTTGCTGTTAACCAATGCCAGCTGCAAGTGTTGTAGTTTTTGGTGCATCTCATAGATAGGCTGAACATATACTTCTCACAAGTAATGATTTTTCTGGGATTCAGAAAGCTGTAGTGGATCAGATAGGCAGCAGACCACCAGTGACCATGACCTATTTTGGGGGGAAGTTTGACTTTGGGTAGTACTTTGGAGCTTCTTCTTAGTCCAACCACTGAGCTGGTCATCTCCAGTTGTCATATAAAATCCAATTTTCACTGCACACCTCAATTTGATCAAGAAATGGCTCGTTGTGGTTGTGTAGAATAAGCAAAGACAACACTTCAAAAGAACAATTTTTTTGATTTGTGGTCAGCTCATGAGGCACCTACTTATTGAGCTTTTTCACCTTTCCAATTTGCTTCAAATGTCAAACAATGGTAAAATGGTCGACGTTGAGTTCTTCATGTAGTTTTAAGAGGATCAGTTTCAAAGATTCTCTCAATTGGTCATCATCAATTTCCAATGGCTGGCCACTATGCTCCTCATCTTTAAGTCTCTCCTTTCCTTTGCAAAAATTCTTGAACCACCACTGCATTGTACATTCATTAGCTGTTCCTGGGCCAAGTGCATTGCTGATGTTGCCAGATGTCTCCGCTGCTTAACAAACATTTTGAACGTGAATGAAAAAGTCACTTGAATTTGCTCTTTTTCTAACATCCTTTCTATGAAAAAGTGAAAGTTGCTCAGCTGTGTCCTACTCTTTGCAACCCTATGGACTACACAGTCCATGGAATTCTCCAGGCCAGAGTACTGGAGTGGGTAGCTGTTCCCTCCTCCAGAAGATCTTCCCAACAAAGGGCTTGAACCCAGGTCTCCCGTATTGCAGTCTTATTCTATACCAGTTGAGCCATGAGGGAAGCCCAAGAATATTGGAGTGGATACCCGATTCCTTCTCCAGCGGATCTTCCAGACCCAGGAATCGAACCAGGGTCTCCTGCATTGCAGGTGGATTCTTTACTAACTGACTAGTATAAACAGCAAATAACTGCAGCCATGAAATTCAAAAATGATTGCTTCTTGGCAGGAAAGCTATGACAAACCTAGATATTGTATTAAAAAGGAAAGATATCACTTTGCCAACAAAAGTCCATATAGTCAAGGCTATGGTCTTTCCATTAGTCATGTATGGATATGAGAGCTGGATCATGAAGAAAGCAGAACACTGAAGAATTGATGCTTTCGAACTGTGGTGTTTGAGAAGACTCTTCAGAGTCTCTTGGACAGCAAGGAGATCAAACCAGTCAATCTTAAAGGAAATCAACCCTGAATACTCATTGGAAGGACTGATAATGAAGCTGAAGCTCCAATACGCCACCTGATGCAAAGAGCAGACTCACTGGAAAAGACTCTGATGCTGGGAAACACTGAAGGCAGAAGGAGAAGAGGGTGACAGAGAATGAGATGGTTGGATGGCATCACTGATTCAATAGACATGAACTTGGGCAAATTCTGGGAGAGGTGAGGGACAAGGAGCCTGGCATATTGCAGTCCATGGGGTCTCAAACAACAAAAATAAGTCATTAGCAAGAAAACATAATGCAAGAAATTCAAATTAAAATGATGTATAATATAACCACATTTAAGAATGTATTCCAATATCAAACAGCAAAGTTCAACAATGCAAAACTGCTATTACCTTTGCACCAACCAAATAAAATTAAAACACTAATTTGAAAAGATAAATGTACCCCAATGTTCACAGCAGTATTATTTACAATTACCAAGATCTGGAAGCAACCTAAGTGTCCATCAACAGATGAATGAGTCAAGAAGAAGTGGCATATACATACAATGGAATACTGCTAAGCCATAAAAAAGAATGAAATTTTGCCATGCGCAACAACATGGATGAACTTGAAGGCTATTATGCTAAGTGAAATAAGTCAGGCAGAGAAAGACAAATATTATATGATACCACTTGTATGTGGAATCCAAAAAATAAAACAAACTAATAAATATAACAAACAGGAAACAGACTCACAGACATAGAAAACTGGTGGTTACCAGTAGGGAGAGAGAAGGAGAAAGTGGGGATTAGAAGGTACAAACTATTATCTACAAAATAAATAAGGTACAAGGATATACTGTAAAATACAGGGAATACAGCCAATATATTAACTATAAATGGAGTAAATCTTTAAAAATTGTGAATTACTATAAGACCTATAACTTGTATAATACCATACATCAACTATAGCTCAATTAAAAAAAAAATTAAAACTACTCACAGAGCTCATCATAAAAGTCATTAAGTGTCTCCCCCCTAAGGGGAAATTTTTTTTTTTTTGTCACAAGCATCTATCTGAGAGCCCCCTAAGAATATGAAGTACTTGTGAATTCCACCTGAAAGCTCAGATTTTACCACTGGCAACTAATACCATTCATTGTTTTCCTTGAAGTGACAGACTATTTCATTCATTTATATGAAAATGTCTGCCAAAAACTGAACTCTGAGTAACTATAGCTGGTCTGTCAGTCACTCTTCAAGCAAAAGTTGTTCCAGGAAAAAGTTGCTAATTCAGCTGACAGTCACACAAGCGGGTTTTCTTATGATCATATTTCATTTCACAGTGAAGTGCCTTCTGTGAAATCTGCATTTTGTCACACAGAATATTAAAAAGATATGTCTTCAAGGTATCATATTTAACAAAAAGAATACATTTTTTGTTGTTTCATCAAAAATATTTTTAAGTTAAATAGGAATTTCTTACTCTGAGTGCATAGCAGTGGAGAAAACAATGACCGCTAGTTCAATTAGTGCCACTGCCTTAATTCACGGTAAGGCACCAGCAGTTTGGGACATCCCTGGTGGTGCAGGGGTAAAGAAAAATCTGCCTGCCAATGCAGAAGTGGGTTTGATTCCTGGGTCAGGATCCCCTGGAGAAGGAAATGGAAACCCACTCCCTTATTTTTGTCTGGGAAATCCCATGGACAGGGGAGCCCGGTGGCTACAGTCCATGACGTCACAAAGAGCTGGACATGACTTAATCAACTAAACAGCAACCAGCAGTTTTACCCTTAGTGCAAATGTCAACAAAGGGAAAGAGACAAAGCGTTATTTTATAAAAGAGTATTAAAAATAACATTGACTTTATGGATCTCCTAGAAGGATCTCAAGGATAACCAGCATCCATGGACCATACTTTGAGAACCACATTAGTCTCTCTACTCCTACTGGAGTACAGTAAGGACACGGAGGAAATATTATTCATTGTTATAGTTTCAGGATACACACTTAGCACATAATGAGGGTTCAATAAATACGAATTCATTGATTACATATAGTGCTATCCTTACTATATTTATTTACTGTGTACCTCAGTTACCTGAGTAATTCCTAATGAGAAGTAAAAAGATCCAGGAAGGTAAATTACCAAAGAGCAGAGTGATGAAGGGCTATGGATAGTTTTCAAATAAAACTGAGAGGTCAAAGAAGAAATGAGAAAAACAAAAATGACTCAACCCAAACTGAAGACAATTAGGTAACCATCCTTTTAGAGAGATAAGAATAAAAGGGAAAAAAAGCAGGGAAAAAAGGAGGGCAGAGGCAACGGAATGTATGATTCAAGCCAAAATCCCCTGGAGATAAGGGCTGGAATCTGTAATAATGGCCAGGTAGACACCAAGAAACTCAGTTTTAACTGGAAGTTAAATGAACCTGGAACTTCAACAGGCCCATTCTCTATGGAAACCATGCATTAGAAAGGAGAGACCTGCATGGCAAAATAGGGACCAGTCTCAGAGAAATAACCATGATGGGCTGGAGGTGGGGAGGGGATGCGCTAAACAGAGAAATGCCATCTATAACTGCTTGAAATCCATGGATTTAATGGATTAATTAAACAGATCAATCCATCTGTTTAATGCTTTAAATCCATATTTAATTATGCAAACTATTCCCACTGTACCTCTACTGGATACATAAAATTATTCCCTGAAACGTTTACATACTCAAATGGATCTTAAGTACTCATCAAAACTTGTCAGAGTAGAAGACACAGAACAGTCAAAAAATAAAAATAAGGGAAGCAGTAAACCCAAGATGCAAGTTCTTCAAAGGAAAATACTGTTTCGTTTTGATCTCCAGGGGAGGCTTACTCAACAAGGTGAAAACACAGGATCACCATGAAAAAAATCTCCAGCTGCCCAGAGGACACCACACTTTGGCTACAATGATTAAACCAAGCTAATGTTCTTAATAAACAACAACTTCCTCCCCTACCACCGGCCCCCTACACCAAAAAGGTATACCGTGGCAACATGAAGATGGCTGTTTGAACCGCGAACTGGAGGCAAATTATCTTCCACTGCTGGAAATGTTTCAGCTTCATGCAAGTGTATTTTATCATCTTCTTTTTTAATTTCTGATACCCAACTCTGAGAAGAAGAGAAGAAACAGGAATGCAAATATACAGTTTTAAATAATTAACCAGACATTAGAAAAGTATGATGTATATCATCATACTATGGGTCACTTTTTAGGTGACAATTTGATCAGGACATTACCTGAAATGCCCTTCTTATCTGTGTTTTGCAATTGTAGGGAAATACACAATAACATAAAATGTATCATCTTAACTATTCTTAAGTGTACAGTTCAGTATTGGTCAGTATATTCATTTCTGCCCTTTCTACTTTATTTATCTTGCAAGATCATATTCATCTCCCTTCCAGTGAGTCTTCTCTGAACTTCCTGGTTGGAACAAAAGTGTTTAGCATGCATATTTAAAATCCTATATTTATTGTTTGTCCCTCTTACCACACTGTAAGTTCCTTGACAGTAGAACCTATGTTTTTATCTCAAACACCCAAGCAAATCAGGTGCAAATTAACATACAGATTAGATTGACCACATGTTCCAACTTTAGCAGTTTGACAGAAAGGACATGCTCCTTTCTATTGGTAAGTATTAATTACTTCTGATTTTTTTATATACAATGTGTTGTGCTGTGTTTAGTTGCTCAGTTGTGTCCGACTCTTTGCAGCCCCATGGACTGCAACTGTAGCCCACCAGGCTCCTCTCTCCATGGGATTCTCCGGGTAAGAACACTGGAGAGGGTAGTCATTCCCTTCTCCAGGGAATCTTTGTGATCTAGGGATCAAACCCGAGTCTCCTGCATTGCAGGCAGATTCTTTACCATCTGAGCCACCTGGTAAGTCCTTTATATACAACAGGCAGCATAAAATATAAAAAATGACAATAAAGACAAAGAATCAGCAAAATGCTACCCATCGCCAACAGAAGCAGACACAGAGAGTGAATGGATGTTGGAAACAGAGACTTAAAAACAGCTGCAATAAATATATGAGAAAAGTGAACAACAGGCAGGAACAGTTCAGAAATTCAGGAGAATGAAAACTTTAAAAAAGAATTAACGGAAATTCCAAAAATAAAATACTCAGTATCCAAAATGAATCTATTTGATTAAGAGTATGGACACAGGAAAATAGTGGACAAAAAATCAGTAACATTAGAGTAGATTTGAGCAACATTAACCAACTTGGCCTAATCAATATAGACCTTTATGTTATTTTCAAGAGCACAGGAGCATAAGCCAAAAAAAGTCGCAATAAATCTCATAGGGTTGAAATTATACAAAGTATGGAATCTGACCACAACAGACCTAAACTAGAATTCAGTAATAATAAGTATTTAGACCATCCCCAAGAAATTGGAATTTGAATTCACTTATAAGGAGTTCATGAGTTAAAAAGGAAATCAAATGGAAAATAATTTGAACTAAGAGATAATGAAAACATGACATATAATAATTTATACCCTGCAGATAAAGTATTAGAGGAAATTTTACAACTTTAAACAAGAAGAAAGGTTCAAGATCAATTATTAATAGTTAAGCTTCTACCTTAAAAAACAAATAGAAAACACATTAAAGCCAAAGTAAGTAGGAGGAAATAAAAATAATTAAAAAATAAAAGTAGAAATCCATAAAACATAACATAGAAAAATAAAATCAACATCCAAATCTTGTTTTTTTTGGAAATAAATAATTGACAAACATAACAAGACTAGTCAAAAGAAAGTGAAAGGAAAAAATACAAATTAGCAGGCATAAAAGAAGCACATCTGTAACAATCCTACAGATATAAAAAAAGATATTTTAGACAAATTTATACCAATAACTTTGCAATTTATATAAAATAAACAAATTCCCTGCCCAAGGCAATTTACAGATCCAATGCAATCTCCATCAAATTACCAATAGCATTTTTCACAGAACTAGAACAAAAATTTTTTAACTTTTGGAAACACAAAAGACCCTGAAGTGCCAAAGCAAGCTTGAGAAAGAAAAATAGAGCTGCAGGATTCAGGCTTCCTGACTTCAGACTATACTACAAAGCTATAATAATCAAAATAGTATGGTACTAACACAAAAACCATAAATACAGATCAGTAGAACTGGATAAAGAGTCTCAAAATTATCCACAGGCCTGTGGGCAATTAATCTACAACAAAGGAGGCAAGAACATACAAGGGCAAAAAGACAGTTTCTCCAATAAATAGTGCTGTAAAACTGGACAGCTACATGTAAAAAAAGGAAATTAGAAATTCTCTAACACTATGCACAAAAATAAACTCAAAATGGATTCAAGACCTACATGTAAGACTGCTAGAGGAAAACACCGGCAGAACATTCTTTGACATAAATTGCAGCAATATCTTTCCTGATCCATCTCTTAGAGTCATGGAAATAAAAGCAAAAATAAACAAATGGGACTTAATTAAACATAAAAGCTTTTCTATAGCAAAGGAAACCATAAAGAAAATGAAAAAACAATCTACAGAATGGGAGAAAATATTTGCAAATGATGCAGCTGACAAGGGATTAAACTCCAAAATATACAAACAGTTCATATAACTCAATATAAAAAAACTCCCAAAACCCAATCAAAAAAACAGGCAGAAGATCTGAATAGACATTTCTCCAAAGAAGATATATAGATGGCCAAAAGGCACATGAAAAGATGCTCAACATCACTCATTATTAGAGAAATGCAAATCAATACCCCAAGGAGGTATCACCTCCTACTGTCAGAATGGCCATCATCAAAAAGTCTACAAACAATAAATGCTGGAGAGTGTGTGTAGAAAAAGGAACTCTCCTATACTATTAGTGGAAATGCAAACTGGTGCAGCCACTATGGAGAATGGTATGGAGGTTCCTTAACAAACTAAAAATAGAGTTAACATATGATCCTGCAATCCCACTGCTGGGCATATATTCAGAGAAAATAAAATATACATGCACCCCTATATTCATTGCAACACTACTTATAATAGGCAAGACATGGAAGAAACCTAAATGTTTATCAACAGATGAATGGATAAATAGGATGTGGTATATTTATTCAATGAAATGTTACTCAGTCATAAAAAAGAATGGAATAATGCCATTTGTAGTAACATGGATGGACCTAGAGATAAATCAAAGTGAAGAAACTATACTCAATACTTCACAATAACCTATATGGGAAAAGGATATGAAAAAAATAAGATACCAACATATATGTATGTATAACTGAATCACTATGCTGTACACCTGAAAGTAACACAACACTGTAAATCATCTCAATAAAAAATAAACAAATAAAAAATAAAAAAGAACGTAAACAGATCAGAAAAAAAAGGTATAATGATGGTTGCCAGGGGCTGGTGGTGGGGGTAGGATTGGAGAGTTATTGTTAAATGGTATGGAGTTTCAGTTTTGGAAGATGAAAAAGTCCTTGAGATTGGTTGCATAATAGTATGAATATACTTAACACTAATGAACTGTGTACTTGAAAATGATAAAGATGATAAACTATGATATGTATCTTTTCACAATGAAAATAAAGGAATAAAATTTCATAATTGAAGTGACTTGGAATGACCAAATTAAATTAAAAACATCAACTTTTATAATAGTATAAAATAGATTCTTAGGAATAAATTTCATTAAAAATATATAAGAAGTATATATACACTGAAAACTACAAACATTGCTTCAAAAAATTAAATAAAGCTTATATGAACAGATAAATACATGTTCATCGATCAGAAATCTCAATATTATCAAGATATCAATTCTTCCAAAACTGATCAACAAATTCAAAACAATCCCAACACAAATACAATTTCTATTTTGTAGAAATTGGCGAACAAAGGACCTGGAACAGCCAAAACAACTTTGAAGACAAAGAACAAAGTTGGAGGACTTGCACTACCTGTTATGAGAAAGGAATCTGAAAAAGAAGAGATATACGTAAGCGCATAACCGAATCACCTTGCTGCACATGTGAAACTAACACAACACAGCTAAATCAACTATTTGGTTGCTGTTCAGTCACTAAGTCATATCTGGCTGTTTGTGTTCCCATGGACTGTAGCATGTCAGGCTCCTCTGTCCTCTGCTATCTCCCAGAGTTTGCTCAAATTCATGGCCATTGAGTTGGTGATGCTATCTAACCATCTTATCCTCTGCCTCTCCCTTCTCCTTTTGCCTTCAATCTTTCCCAGCATCAGAGCCTTTTCCACTAAGTTGGTTCTTTGCATCAGATGACCAAGCTATTGGAGCTTTAGCACCAGTCCTTCCAATGAATATTCAGGGTTGATTCCTTTAGGATTGACTAATTCAATCTCTTTGCACTCCGAGGGACTCTCAAGAGTCTTCTCTAGCAAAACAATTCAGAAGCATTAATTCTTTGGCACTCAACCTTCTTTATGGTCTGACTCACATCCCTACATGACTACTGGAAAAAACATAGCTTTGACTTTACAGACCTTTTTCAGCAACATGATGTCTCTGCTTTTTAATATGTGTCTAGGTTTGTCATAGCTTTTCTTCCAAGGAGCAAGCATCTTTTAATTTCATGACTGCAGTCACCATTAACAAGGATTTTGGAGTACAAGAATATAAAATCTGTCATTGTTTCTTCCACTTTTTCCCTTTCTATATGCCATGAAGTGATGGGACTGGATGCCATGATCTTAGTTTTTTTAATGTTGTGTTTCAAGTCAGGTTTTTCACTCTCCTTTTTCATCTTTATCAAGAAGCTTTTTAGTTCCTCTTCACTTTCTGCCATTAAGAGTGGTGTCATCTGCGTATCTGAGGCTGTTGATATTTCTCCTGGAAATCTTGATTCCAGTTTGTGATTCACCCAGCCCAGCATTTCACATGATGTGAAATTTAACTTCTGCATAGAAGTAAATAAGCAGGGTAACAATATACACTCTTGTCGTACTCCTTTCTAAATTTTGAACCAGTCAGTTGTTCCATGTCTGGTTCTAACTGTTGCTTCTTGACCTGAATACAGGTTTCTCAGGAGACAGGTAAGATGGTCTGGTACCCCCATCTCTTTAAGAATTTTCCACAGTTTGTTATGATCCGCACAGTCAAAGGTGTTAGCATAGTCAATGAAGCAGAAGTAGATGTTTTTCTGGAATTCCCTTGTTTACTCCATGATGCAATGAATGTTGGCAATTTGACCTCTGGTTCCTCTGCCTCTTCGAAACCCAGCTTATACATCTAGAAGTTCCTGGTTCATGTACTGCTGAATTTTCTAAATTTTGAACCAGTCAGTTGTTCCATGTCTGGTTCTAACTGTTGCTTCTTGACCTGAATACAGGTTTCTCAGGAGACAGGTAAGATGGTCTGGTACCCCCATCTCTTTAAGAATTTTCCACAGTTTGTTATGATCCGCACAGTCAAAGGTGTTAGCATAGTCAATGAAGCAGAAGTAGATGTTTTTCTGGAATTCCCTTGTTTACTCCATGATGCAATGAATGTTGGCAATTTGACCTCTGGTTCCTCTGCCTCTTCGAAACCCAGCTTATACATCTAGAAGTTCCTGGTTCATGTACTGCTGAAGCCTAGCTTGAAGGATTTTGAGCATAATATTGCTACATGTGAGTATGCTGCTGCTGCTACTGCTAAGTCGCGTCAGTTGTGTCCAACTCTGTGCAACCCCATAGACGGCAGCCCACCAGGCTCCCTCATCCCTGGGATTCTCCAGGCAAGAACACTGGAGTGGGTTGCCATTTCCTTCTCCAATGCATGAAAGTGAAAAGTGAAAGTGAAGTTGCTCAGTTGTGTCCGACTCCTAGCGACACCATGGACTGCAGCCCACCAGGCTCCTCCATCCATGGGATTTTCCAGGCAAGAGTACTGGAGTGGGTTGCCATTGCCTTCTGCAAGCATGTGAGTATACTCCAATATAAAATTAAAAATGTTTAAAAAGACGTATTGTTATCAAGACAATGGAATACTGGTATAAAGATAGATATTTAGATTAATGAACAGAATACAGAAACAGAGCTACATGTACAAAGTCAACCTATTTTTGACATTCGCACCAAGAAGTTCAATGAAGAAAAGATAATCATTCATTAGATGCTTGAACATTTGGATATCCATATTGGTATATACAAATATATGCACTGTGTGCATATATATATTTGTGAGTGTGTCCAAAAAATAAAACTGATCTTATACCTACATTTAAGAGTTAAAACGATAAACTTTCTAGATGAATCATAGGAGAAAATTTAGGGATCTTAGATTAGACAAAGTTTTCTTAAATAGGACACAAAAGCACAAACTATAAGAAATACTGGTCTCATCAAAAGTAAAAATTTTTGCTCTTCTAAAGATGCTATTTTTAAAAAAATGAAAAGGCAAGCCATACAATATCAGCAAATATTTGCAAAGATACATCTTCATGTGTAAAATACACAGAATATACGTATTTTACAATTCAATAAGAACATAATCTAATTTTTTTAATGGGCAAAATATTTAAAGATAAAAGAAGATATATGGATGACAAGCAAATGAAAAGACATTCAACATCATTAGTAATTAGAGAAATGCAAATAAAAAGCACAATGAGATACCATTATACACCCAACAGAAGAGCTAAAATTAACAAACTGACAGTCCTAATTATGGACCATGATGTAGAGCAACTGGAACTTTTATCCATTATTGGCAGGATTGATCACCACTTTAGAAAATATTCTGGGGGATTTCCCTGGTGGTTCAGTGGCTAAGACTTGTAGTTCCCAATGCAGAGAGCCCAGATTTGATCCCTGGTCATGGAACTAGATTCCACATACTACAATGAAGACTGAAGATGCGACACAGCCAAATAAATAAAAAGAAAGGAAAAAAAAAATTCGGCATTTGTTCATCAAGTAGTAAATGGTTAAACAAACTGTAAGATAGCCATACAAATCACTACTACTCAGCAATTAAAAGAAAGGAACTATGGACACATGCAACAACACAGATGAATCTCAGAAGCATCATGCTAAGTGGAAGAAGACAGATATGAAAGAAGATATACTATATAATTATATTTATATGAAAGGCTTGAAAAGGCAAATCTGTAATGATAGAAAGCAGTTCAGTGGCTGCCAGGAACCAGGGTATATGGTCAGCCCTGACTGAAAAGGGGCACAATGAAACTTGTAGGGGTGATAGAAATATTCTATAGTATATATGATTTGTCAAAACTCAGTGAAATTACCATAATACAGCTAATTTTTAAAAAATAGAAATACAGTTGATTTACAATATAATGTTAGTTTCAGGAGTCTAACATAGTGGTTAAATATTTTTGTAGATTATATTCCATTTAAAGTTATAAAGTAATGACTCTATTTCTCTATTTCATCCTTGCTGTTTATTTATTTTATACATAGTAGTTTTTATCTCTTAATCCCTTACTCCTATCCTGTCTCCCTTTCCTCTCCTCTCCCTACCTGGTAACCACTAGTTTGTTCTCTATATCTGTGAGCCTGTTTCTGTTTTGTTGTATACATTCATTTGTTTTATAAAATGGCTAAGTTTTATTGAATGTAAACTATAACAATAATGCTGATTAAATGAAATCAGTAAAGACACAAGCAGGTCATTAACGAAATAAAAAATCCAAGTGACAGACTTTAAAACTTTAATGTTATGGTAAACAAACAATACATTATGTACTGTCATTTTTAAACCATTTACTTGATTTTAAAATGTAAAAAATGATTATAGTATCCAGGGAAGAGTAACCTGAAGTGGGCATTCCTACATGCTGCTGTTGGGAGAGTACAAAGGCACAACTTTCTGAGACACAAAGAAACATGTTTTAACAGAAATACATTCAGATCCTTTCAGATCAAGGCACTTGAATTCTAATAACTTATTCCTGGGAAATAACCAGGATGTACAAAAAATTATGAACAAACATGTTTGGATAGCACAATTTATACATGCTGACTGAATTATGTTTCTTTTGTAGGATGGGATATTACTTAGTCATTTAAAATACATACACGTACATGAGCATGCTCCGCACCTCCATATATATATATAAATCTATGAAAACATAGTCACAATAGTCTCCTGGATGTAAGAAGCAACCAATACCACGTAAGTAATTACCACAAAATTCCCTTTACTGATTTCAGACAAGTAGATATATATCCCATGAAAATGTCACCAAAAAAGTGATGTTACTCTATACCTTTATGTCACCATCAATTTGTTCCCATTCTTCTGCTGTAAAACTGGATGCTGTTGCCGCAGGTTTATCTTTCCTCAAAGCTCTACTTCCAGGAGCCAAGCCTGAAAGGTGCTTTTCACAAAATTCAGTAAGTTCAGGATAGTATCCTTCCTCACCAGACCTTTTAAAAAATTCAGAATTTTAGAGTTACCACTTTATTTAGAGATCACGTAAACATGTGGTTTGCAAGCTGGGTTCCACGGAGCCCAGGGGTTCCAAGGAGATCTCATGACCTGCCTCTCTACAAGGAGGAAGGCTGGGCTGCTGCTTTCCCCGAACCTTCAATTTCAGTAACCTCTACTTTCATCTGATCTATGGAGTAATGCAATGAAGGGGAGAAACAGGAGCTCCAAAGACACCAATTTCGATCACACACTTTAAAAGTTGAATGAATAACATTTTCTCTCCTCTTCAACACCACATGTTCATTTTGTATATAAGGTAATTTTAAACTTATAAATGGAAATTCATTATTAGAGACAGGCAAAGAGTGAGACTTTGGAGTTACTTTCCAATGAGGAATTACTATGCTAGCTCAATTTTTTTCCCTAAGGGGATAGGAAGATAATGGCAGAGGAAGAGTTTAGAACAACACACCTCTAAATTCAACCACTCAAGGAACAGAATTCCTTCCTCACAGAGTTAGAGACATCTGTTCTTTTTTGCTTGTTTATTTTTTAAAGGAAAATCAATCTTTCCCCTGTTTCTTGTGAATCTACTTACTTTTAAATTTTTAGAGAAATAAAAATAATTTTCAAATTAAAGTTTAAAATATAATTCCAAGTCCATACCACTTAAAAAGGCTATTCATTAAAAAAATCTTTCAAATTCTTTCATCCCATAAACTCTCATTTTCTTTACTAGTCATTGATCAAATACAAATGAAAATGTTCTCATATGTTGAGAAAAACAAGAGAGAAAACAATGATATGATGAGGCTATTACCTCAACTCTGGCTGGGGACAAGCAGGACTGCTTAGGAAGGGCAGGAGGCTAAAGGTGAAAGAAAAAGGAAAGGACATAGAGATAAAGAAGGGCATCAGAGGAAAGAAAAGAATCACTGCTGAGTGAAATAAATACTATTGATGTCCTGGAAAGGCGAAGTTCATGCTCACAAGTGCTTCTGCAATATGAGGCTACCCTCCAAACAAAAATCCCTTAAGAAACACCACACAGGTGGCACAGGTTGGTATGCAATGGGTCAGTGTTTCCCTTTTTTAAAAAATATTTATTTACTTGGGCTTCCCAGGTGACTCAGTGGTAAAGAATCTGCCTGTCAATGCAGGAGACTCGGGTTTGATCCTTGGGTTGGGAAGATCCCCTGGAGAAGGAAATGGCAATCTGCTTCAGGCAAGCTGTGTCGAAAATTCCACGAACAGAGGAGCCTGGCGGGCTACAGTCCATGGCATCACAAAGAGTCGAACATGACTGAGTGACTGACACATCTGTTTATTTGGCTGCGTCAGGTCTCAGTTGCAGCACCTTGGGATCTTTGTTGCATGTGGGATCGTTCATTGTCATATACAGACTCTCTCTAGTTGCAGTACCAGGGCTTAGTTGCTCCAAGGGCTGTGAGATCCCAGTTCCCTCATCAGGGATCAAACTTGCGTCCCCTGTATTGAAAGGCACACCACTGGACCACTGGGAAGTCCCAGGTCAGTATTTGTTGCAGAGTTCCTTGACCACCTTCCTGTCGATCTTCCAGGGTATTGTTGAAACCACATGTTCCTGGGCCCTGCTCCCAATTTCCTGAAGCAGAATCTCTAGGAATAGGGCCCTCAAATTAGCAACTTTTTAACCACTATATTTGGTGAATATTAAAGTTTGACAATCACGGCCACAGGGCTCTTACCCAGAAAAGGCCTTGATTCCCTGATTTTTGGTCCTATTTCCTGCTCCCACCCCACCGTCCATGTGACAGCTCCCAGTGAGTCACCCACCTTTGTTGGCAGGTAGTGTGAAATGAGACAGTGCCAAAGCGCTTTATCTGCAGAAGCAGATGCCACCTAACAGCTGCTTTACATTTTCCTAGAAAATGGGAGGAAGCAAGAAAAATGCTCTCCTCCTGGGATGCCGATTAACCTAAGTCTAGTGCTGGAAAATGTGGTTCAGTCACTAAATCGTGCTTGACTTTGTGACCCCATGAACTGTAACCTGCAAGGCTCCTCTGTCCATAGGATTCTCCAGGCAAGAATACTGGAGTGGATTGCCATTTCCTTCTCCAGGGGATCTTCCCAACCTGTGTCTCCTGCATTTTCTTGCTGGAATTAAATCTGGCTAGAACCCTCCAAACTAACCACAGAATTAAAACCACTGTTCTGGAACCTAACATGGACAAAAACAACAATCTCAATATTTGAAAATTTGGTCCAAAATATCTAATGAGGCTTTGAATTTCAGAAGTCAACAATATAATTAAAATTGGCAGACTGAAACAAGATTTTTTAACACTTACCTGAGCAACAAAGAATTTTTTCCAAGTGTTTAACATCTGAACATTTTTCAATATACTTGAAATCCAAATGTTCGACAGGAATTTTAAATGTTTTTGTTGTCCCGAAGCCCCACAATGATGGATAATCTTTGGTGGCCATAGCTGAAATGTAGCGTAGGAAAAGTTATGAATCTTATATAGTAAAACTCAATTTGGATAATAGTAACCATCTAGGTACTTCTGCAATGTTTATTTTTCATTTCTAAAGAAAATGAGATGGAGTATTTCTTCTTTTTTTTAATGTGAACCATTTAAAAAGCTTTTCATTTATTATGACATTGCTTCTGTTTTGGTTCTTTGGTTTTAAGACATCTGGGATCCTAGCTCCCTGATCAGGGACCATACTGGCACCCCCTGCAAAGTCTTAACTATTGGATCGCCAAGGAAGTCCCTGGAGTATTTCTTCTGAGGAGGAAGCTCATTGTAAACTCTGTCTTATAAGAACAGTTAGCATTCATGGGGCTAAATTACTATCTACCACACATGGATTAGCTTCCTTAATCTTCACTTAAGCAAAATTGAAATGTAATGACAAAGCAGGATTTGGTGTGTATAGGAAAAATCTTTTTCCTCTACCAATTCGGATTCAGTACTTGAGGACTATAAATCACACCGATAAATGATATTAACAGAAGAAAAGGTTTATTTTATATACTCCTGGGGGCTTCACAGAAAAGTGAAAACTCAAAGAAACCACTAGTTCTGGGAACCTATGTATCATTTTAACAAAGTGTGATAAATTGTGTAGAAATGATGAGACAAAGGAAAGGGCTTTGTCTTCTAGAAATATATGGAAAAACGAATAGAAGATGAGTCATTTTAATGAGGTTTGTTTCTGCAGACTCACCTCAGTGCTGACTGTCTACCT
Source organism: Aepyceros melampus (assembly GCA_006408695.1). Taxonomy (NCBI): domain Eukaryota; kingdom Metazoa; phylum Chordata; class Mammalia; order Artiodactyla; family Bovidae; genus Aepyceros; species Aepyceros melampus. Next base: position 232,791 of record SJXQ01003847.1, on the reverse strand, counting down.
GCTGTGATAAGGACTGTACTCCTCACTTTGGTATGAGAGGAGAGGAGGGAACATCTTCATAAAGGGAAATTTATGTCCTGCCTTTAGGCAGAAAAGGGGAAGGCAGAAAGTTTTTTCTGTGTTGCTCTTATTTGCCTTATACCAAAGTGGCCAATGTGGGTGTAGTGTGCGTATTCTGATCCTCTTTAGTGCTCAAGCTGCTTTTAAAAGGTATCTTTTAACATTGATTTTGGTATCTTCTACTTTAGCTGTTGTGTTAACATCCTAATTGTCTTTTTGATTTGGTACAAACATAAATAATCTCCTTTCTGTAATTCTGCATCGTCTTCTTCCACATTCCCTGCCTCCTTACATTCTCAGTTGCCCACTCCCATTGATGAACAGCTGCCAGGCTTAATATGTTCTAAAGGCACTCTGTACATACCTCTCTCACACTATATATATCCAAATTCTATTTCTTTGTCTTCTCTTCTAGATTGTGAGAGATTTTACCTAATTCATCTCAGAGCTTCAGAACTAACATAGTAAGTAGTGTCTTATATCCCTTAAGAAATACCTGCTAAACTCAACTGAATTGGGAATATGATGGCCTTGGACAGTTTCACTCTACTGATATACTGCTAATGATAGTGTCAATAACAGCAACAAATACATAATTCTTAATGAACTTTGCATATATTATTATTTTGTTTAATCCTTCAACTACTGTATCAAGTATGTTTTAAACAGAGAGCAGTAGTAACAGTTAACATTTATGAAGGTAAATTTCTATATGTCATGAATTATCTCAGTCCTCAAGACCACTTTCATGAAAGATATTACTTCCTTTTTACAGATGAGGAAGGTGATGTTTCAAGTATATGAATTGCATATGGTCATATAACTATTAAGTAGTGAACTGAAGAGTTGAACCTCAGGCCACTCCAGAGCCCACATACTTAACTGTCATACTTAATTGTACTTTTCAAATCACAGGTGGCAACTCATGAAATCACCTTAGTCAGCTGCAATCAGCATTCTTTTATGAGGTAGAACAGGAATAAAATCAGACTACCTGACACACACCATTAAATACTGTTTTATAGAAACCTTTATTTCATGCCTATATAAAGAAATGATAAATATAGGTATATATAAATGCACAACAAATGTGTATATAAATGTTGCAAAGTAAAATGTGTACATTATGAGTTATATTGTCAAAGTTTTTTTTTTTTTTAACACTGTACTAAAACACACTGGGTGATAAATTTTAAAACAAGTAGCAATAAGTCTAATCCATAAGGAATATTCCCTTCAGCATGCCTGCCCTCTGAGTCTGGTCATACATCAGACCGCTGCAGAAAAAGGATGCACTGTCAGCGTCTCCATATTCCTGCTGGCTTTGACTTGGGTACAGAACATAGATGACAGTTTGTCAGCTTTTGAATGTGGTCCAGCGAAGAAGTGAGAATATGGCTTTCACACTATAACTAGCAGGGCCCAGTAGGATGGTCTTCCATCACCATCGCCTTAATGGTGGAAGTTATAAGAAACCAAGTGAAGAACTTTAAAATTATTGATGTTGCCCAGAATAGAATGAGTTGTCTGTAGGAGAATTTTTTCCCAAGAGCTGGAGGATATTTGATGGGAGGATTTAAGCATCTAATGGGATTAAAATAGATTACCTTCAGTTAAAGGAATCGTGAAACCCCTGAGGTTTTATGATTTGAATAACACATAGTGAAAAACGTTAGAAATGATAGTTATCTCTTACCTAATTAAGAGAATTTCAATGTAAACACTGTTTTAACGTTTCTGAGAATCTTTTTTGAAAACTAGCACGTGGAGGACTGCGGTGGGGAGGATACACATTCGCAAGATCAATAAATGTTAACTCTCAAACTCCAAAAAACAAGTTATACTTTACTTGCTCTTGTTAGAACTCTTCCGTATCTGCTTGCAACTTGTCTCTGATTAGGAAAGTTGTGGTCCTAGTTGAGGTTAACTTCTCCACCATCCTAACTCACATTCATTTCCCACATTTACTCATCAGTTTGTCAGTAATACCTCCAGCACAAACTGCAATGCGCTAGTAACTGGAAACACTGTTTTGACTTCCACCTTCGCACGTTCTTCCCAGCATCCACAAGGCTGGGCGCCACCTGCAGCCGGAGACCGAAAGAAGGAAACGGCATCCTCCAGCCCGTAGCAACGGTTTCTATGTACAGCGTGACCGGAGAGGACTGCGGGCTCGGGGCCTGCCCGCGATCCCGGAGCTTCTACAGCCAACCCGCAACGGCCAGGGGGGGCACTTCAGGACTCTTATGAATAATTTCTCTCTATTCCTCGGCTTTGTTCACAAGAACTAGTAGCCACCACCGAAGATCTTGCCCCAACATCCGCCACCTTCAGCCCCGAGAAACAAAAGGCCTCAGCTTCTTTCCCCGACTGAGAAGTCTGTTCATCCCGCACTCCCTCCCCACTTCCGAGTCTATCTTTTACCCCGCCCCCTGGAGGGAGGGATTGCGATGGGGAGATGTAGTTTACTCCTGGCCGCACCTACTCACCGGGTTCAGACCCCAAGCCGTGCAGAGGACCCAGCCACACACACCTTACCAGCCTCGCTCAGGCACCCGGGGAGCGGCGCGCCTCTCCGCCCCGCCCCTGCCCACACCGCCCCTCCCCAGACCGAAAGCTTGAGGAGGACAGCTGCGGGCGGGGTTTAGAGCCTCTGTGTGACGACTGGCTAGTCTCCGGTTTGCCATCCGCTGATTGGCCTTGCAGACCCAGCTTCACTCAGACACAGGATTATTAAAGAGAAGTGAGTTGCAATTCCACGTGCTCAGAAATTTGCTTTTCACGCACACTTTATGGTTTTTTCTGGTCATAATTGTGTACAGAAACAAGCTGAATAAACAAGCGGATAAACACTAACTCGAAAGGAAATAGACTATGTTGGCAAATTAAAAACATCACTATCATCTTCATAAAGACATTCCATCCAAGAATATACAGAAAGTAAATGTGAAATCTTTCACAGAACAGATAAAGAAAAAAAAAAAAAAGAGAGAGAGAAAAGATGAAAAGGTTAGGTCAATGAGTCTAAACTAGATTTAAAAGATCTGGAGAGAGAATACTGAGGATCAGTTCAGTTCAGTCGCTCAGTTGTGACTCTTTGCAACCCCATGAAATGCACCACTCCAGGCTCCCTCTCCATCACCAACTCCCGTTGCCCACTGAGTTGGTGATGCCATCCAACCATCTCATCCTCTGTCGTCCCGTTCTCCTGCCTTCAATCTTTCCCAGCATCAGGGTCTTTTCAAATGAGTCAGCTCTTCGCATCAGGTGGCCAAAATACTGGAGTTTCAGCTTCAACATCAGTCCTTCCAATGAACACTCAGGACTGATTTCCCTTAGGATGGACCGGTTGGATCTCCTTGCAGTCCAAGGGACTCTCAAAAGTCTTTTCCAACACCACAGTTCAAAAGCATCAATTCTTCTGCGCTCAGCTTTCTTTATACTTCAACTCTCACATCCATACATGACTACTAAATAAATCATAGCTTTGACTAGACGGACCTTTGTTGACAAAGTAATATCTCTGCTTTCTAATATGCTGTCTAGGATGGTCATAACTTTCCTTCCAAGGAGTGTCTTTTACTTTCATGGCTGTGGTCACCATCTGCAGTGATTTTGGAGCCCAGAAAAATATAGTCAGCCACCATTTCCACTGTTTCCTCATCTATTTCCCATAAGTGATAGGACCAGATGCCATGATCTTAGTTTTCTGAATGCTGAGCTTTAAGCCAACTTTTTCACCCTCCTCTTTCACTTTCATCAAGAGGCTCATTAGTTCTTCTTCACTTTCTGCCAAAAAGGTTGTGTCATCTGCATATCTGAGGTGACTGATATTTCTCCCAGCAATCTTGATTGCAGCTTGTGCTTCATCCACCCCAGGGTTTCTAATGATGTACTCTGCATATAAGTTAAATAAGCAGAATGGGTGATGATATACAGCCTTGATGTACTCCTTTTCCTATTTGGAACCAGTCTGTTGTTCTATGTTCAGTTCTAACTGTTGCTTCCTGACCTGAATATAGGTTTCTCAAGAGGCAGGTCAGGTGGTCTGGTATTCCCATCTTTCAGAATTTTCCAGTTTATTGTGATCCACACAGTCAAAGGCTTCGGCATAGTCAATAAAACAGAAATAGATGTTTTTCTGGAACTCTCTTGCTTTTTCGATGATCCAGCAAATGTTGCCAATTTGATCTCCAGTTCCTCTGCCTTTTCTAAAACCGGATTGAACATCTGGAAGTTCACAGTTCACATGTTGCTGAAGCCTGGCTTGGAGAATTTTGAGCATTACTTTACTAGCATGTGAGATGAGTGCAACTGTGCGGTAGTTTGAGCATTCTTTGGCATTGCCTTTGGGATTGGAATGAAAACTGACCTTTTCCAGTCCTGTGGCCACTGCTGAGTTTTCCAAATTTTCTGATATTGAGTGCAGCACTTTCACAGCATCATCTTTCAGGATTTGAAATGGCTCCACTGGAATTCCATCACTTCCACTAGCTTTGTTCATAGTGATGCTTCCTAGGGCCCACTTGACTTCGCATTCCAGGATGTCTGGCTCTAGGTGAGTGATCACACAATCATGATTATCTGGGTCGTGAAGATCTTTTTTGTTTAGTTCTTCTGTGTATTCTTGCCATCTCTTCTTAATATTTTCTGCTTCTGTTAGGTCTGTACCATTTCTGTCCCTTACTGAGCCCCTTTGCATGAAATGTTCCCTTGGTATCTCTGATTTTCTTGAAGAGATCTCTAGTCTTTCCTATTCTATTGTTTTCCTCTATTCTTTGCATTGATTGCTGGGGAAGGCTTTCTTATCTCTCCTTGCTATTCTCTGGAACTCTGCATTCAAATGGGTATATCTTTCCTTTTCTCCTTTGCTTTTCGCCTCTCTTCTTTTCACAGCTATTTGTAAGGCCTCCTCTGACAGCCATTTTGCTTTTTTGCATTTCTTTTTCTTGGGGATGGTCTTGATCTGTCTCCTGTACAATGTTACAAACCTCTGTCCATAGTTCATCAGGGACTCTATCAGATCTAGTCCCTTAAATCTATTTGTCACTTCCACTGTATAATCATAAGGGATTTGATTGAGGTCATACCTGAATGGTCTAGTGGTTTTCCCTGCTTTCTTCAATTTAAGTCTGAATTTGGTAATAAGGACTTCATGATCTGAGCCACAGTCAGCTCCCAGTCTTGTTTCTGTTGACTGAGGATAGGAAGTGATTAATTCAAGAAAATTTCCCAGAACTGAAGAGCTTGAATTTCCACGCTGAGAGTATGCAACCAAAACAAGCAAAGAAAACAGATTCATACCAAGGCACATATTGCAAAATTTCAGGACACTAGCAAAGAACATTCTAAGTTTCTAGAGAGAAAGTAGGTCACAAAGGATAAGGAAGAATGGTTTTGTACTTTCCCACAATAATACAGATAACTAGAACACAACAAAACATTTCAAAATTCTGATGTTCGCAATAACATAAAGGTCATTTTAGGCAGAGAGAAAAACACAAGAAAAGGCACAGGTAAGGAGGTCCATTATCAGCTTCAGTTCAGTTCAGTTCAGTCGCTCAGTTGTGTCTGACTCTTTGCAACCCCATGAATCGCAGCACGCCAGGCCTCCCTGTCCATCACCATCTCCCGGAGGTCACTCAAACTCACGTCCATCAAGTCGGTGACGCCATCCAGCTATCTCATCCTATGTCATCCCCTTTTCCTCCTGCCCCCAATACCTCCCAGCATCAGAGTCTTTTCCAATGAGTCAACTCTTTGCATGAGGTGGCCAAAGTACTGGAGTTTCAGCTTTAGCATCATTCCTTCCAAAGAACACGCAGAGCTGATTTCCTTTAGAATGGACTGGTTGGATCTCCTTGCAGTCCAAGGGACTCTCAAGAGTCTTCTCCAACACCACAGTTCAAAAGCATCAATTCTTCGGTGCTCAGCTTTCTTCACAGTCCAACTCTCACATCCATACATGACTACTGGAAAAACCATAGCCTTGACTAAATGGACCTTTGCTGGCAAAGTAATGTCTCTGCTTTTCAATATGCTATCTAGATGGGTCATAACTTTTCTTCCAAGGAGTAAGCATCTTTTAATCCATCGAGTCAGTGATGCCATCCAGCCATCTCATCCTCTGTCATCCCCTTTTCCTCCTGCCCCCAATCCCTCCCAGCATCAGAGTCTTTTCCAATGAGTCAACTCTTTGCATGAGGTGGCCAAAGTACTGGAGTTTCAGCTTTAGCATCATTCCTTCCAAAGAACACGCAGAGCTGATTTCCTTTAGAATGGACTGGTTGGATCTCCTTGCAGTCCAAGGGACTCTCAAGAGTCTTCTCCAACACCACAGTTCAAAAGCATCAATTCTTCGGTGCTCAGCTTTCTTCACAGTCCAACTCTCACATCCATACATGACTACTGGAAAAACCATAGCCTTGACTAAATGGACCTTTGCTGGCAAAGTAATGTCTCTGCTTTTCAATATGCTATCTAGATGGGTCATAACTTTTCTTCCAAGGAGTAAGCATCTTTTAATTTCATGGCTGCAGTCACCATCTGCAGTGATTTTGAAGCCCAAAAGATAAAGTCTGACACTATTAAAGAACTGCAAACATCTCCTTAGCACCAAAGATCAAGAGGTGGGTTGAAGTGGTGACAGAGGAAAGAGAGGGCTCTGCTTGTACTATTCCCAACAGTTTTTTACTTTATCAAAATGGGAGGCTACTGAATATTTTCAGCAAGACAGAGCCGTGAAATTTCTATTTTACAACGATCCAAGTTGGAATGGGAATTCCATGGTGGTCTAGGGGTTAGGACTCTACAATAAGCAAGCTGAAGAGTATGGAAAACAGCAAGACCAGGAGCTGAGACTGATCCGAAGGCTGATACAATACACAGAACAGTATAAAAAAGATCTTCACGACCCAGATAATCACGATGGTGTCATCACTCACCTAGAGCCAGACATCCTGGAATGTGAAATCAAGTGGGCCTTATAAAGCATCACTTGAACAAAGCTAGTGCAGGTGATGGAACTCCAGTTGAGTTATTTCAAATCCTGAAAGATGATGCTGTGAAAGTGCTGCACTCAATATGCCAGCACATTTGGAAAACTCAGCAGTGGCCACAGGACTAGAACAGGTCAGTTTTCATTCCAATCCCAAAGAAAGGCAATGCCAAAGAATGCTCAAACTACCACACAATTGCACTCATCTCACACACTAGTAAAGTAATGCTCAAAATTCTCTAAGCCAGGGCTTCAGCAACACATGAACCGTGAACTTCCAGATGTTCAAGCTGGTTTTGGAAAAGGCAGAGGAACCAGAGATCAAATTGCCAACATCCACTGGATCATCAAAAAAGCAAGAGAGTTCCAGAAAAACATCTATTTCTGCTTTATTGACTATGCCAAAGCCTTTGACTGTATGGATCACAATAAACTGTGGAAAATTCTGAAAGAGATGGGAATACCAGACCACTTGACTTGTTATACAGGAGAAACTTGTATTCAGGTCAGGAAGCAACAGTTAGAACTGGACATGGAACACAGACTGGGTCGAAACAGGAAAAGGAGTACATCAAGGTTGTGTATCGTCACCTGCTTATTTAACTTATATGCAGAGTAAATCATGAAAAACAGAGCTGGAAGAAGCACAAGCTGGAATCAAGATTGCCGGGAGAAATATCAATAACCTCAGATATGCAGATGACACCACCTTATGGCAGAAAGTGAAGAAGAACTAAAGAGCCTCTTGATGAAAATGAAAGAGGAGAGTGAAAAAGTTGGCTTAAAGCTCAACATTGAGAAAATGAAGATCATGGCATCCAGTCCCATCACTTCATGGAAAATAGATGGGAACAGTGGAAATAGTGGCTGACTTTTTTTGGGCTCCAAGATCACTGCAGAAGGTGACTGCAGACATGAAATTAAAAGACGCTTACACCTTGGAAGGAAGTTATGACCAACTTAGACAACATATTAAAAAGCAGAGACATTACTTTGTCAACAAAGTTCCGTTCGTCAAGGCTACCTTTTCCAGTAGTCATGTATGGATGTGAGAGTGGGGCTATAAAGAAAGCTGAGCACAGAAAAATTGATGCTTTTGAACTGTGGTGTTGGAGAAGACTCTTGAGAGTCCCTTGGACTGCAAGGAGATCCAACCAGTCCATCCTAAGGGAAATCAGTCCTGGGTGTTCATTGGAAGGACTGATGTTGAAGCTGAAACTCCAATACTTTGGCCACCTGGTGTGAAGAGCTGACTCATTTGAAAAAACCCTGATGCTGGGAAAGATTGAGAGCAGGAGAAGGGGACGACACAGGATGAGATGGTTGGATGCCATCACCAACTCAATGGACATGAGTTTGAGTAAACTCTAGGAGCTGGTGATGGAGAGGGAGCCCTGGCGTGCTGCAGTCCATGGGGATGCAAAGAGTCAGACACAACTGAGCGACTGTACTGAACTGAACTGAATACAATCATCTGTGCAGAAACTGTAATGGTGTGAATAGCTAACATTTATTACTTTAAGAGTTTTTAAGGAGTATTTCACTTTATCTTGCAGCAAATGTTTGGGGTAGGTGCTACAGTGTATTTTTTCATGCCCATCTTACAAATAAGGAAGTGAATCCTGGTGAAGTCACTGCCATCTAACAAGGGACTCTGCAGGTGTATGTAGGTGCAAGTGTATTTATTTCTTGACTTCAACAATTAAGCTGAAGTTAAATAAACTGGCCAGTAAATGAGTAGTGCTGGATTTGAATCAATTTCCACATACTTTTGATGAACCTGTGTCTGGTAAACAGTTTAATTAGGGAGCAAGTTATGTGTTAGCTTCAAGCTCAGATTTACTGATTTTTATATTTATAGATCACTATTCAAAAGAATTTTTTAAAAGCTATTTTATATCGATTTTACCTTTTCTATAACTGTCCAGGTAGGCAAGAAGTAAAATTACTTCCATTTTATAGATGAAGGAGACACAAGGAGGTTAACTCATTGAAACGAATTCCAGGTGTAATACTTTACCCATTAAACCACAGGCTAGTTAACCAAATAACAATACTCAAACTACTAATGCACTAAAGACCTATGATGAAATTAGAATAGTTAAGAACAACATTATCAGTGAGTTGGGGTTTAGGCAGCTGTCATTTATCGGGACTCTTACATACAGAAAGGACAAGCTCAAGAAGGAATATGGCAGAATCACAGAATTATGAAAGCCACAGTGTAGGAAAAACTGGACCAAGGAAGCACCCTTTAAAAATCTCGAGTATGGTAGTGCTATATAACACAAAATGAATTTATAGAACTTAGTATTTAAGGATGGCAGTAGAAATAACAGGTGCTTCTTTTAAATGGCACAGATAATTCTCTGAATGTCAGAGACACAAAAGCTATCAATGAAGTTTATCTAATCGAATCCTAGAACAGATGGAGTATCTCAGTATCCATATTCCCAGTTATCAAAGCAAAAGCTTTAAACATTCATCCAATAAGTAAGTGTAAACCAACTTTTTTAATATGCTGAAAGCAGAATTTTTTATTTAATGAATAATTACAACTGGGAAACCACACCTGCCTTAAGTCTGCTTCATCCACTTTACTTGGGATTGATTTTGTCTTACAGAAAGCAACCATCAAGTTTCTTTTCCCTTGCCCAAGATTTTAAAAAGTCAACCTTACATATAAATAAAGGCCTATGCCAAGTTAACAAATGAAAACGATAACTCAAAATGAGGTATGCACATTGACAGTAAGTGCATTTGTATACTCTATACAAAAGCTGGAGAGTTTACAAACAATTGGTGATGTAAAACAGAGGTTTCCTAAGAACTTACTTAATCAGACCTTTAAATACCCCTAGAAAACTTCATTTTTAACAAGGGTCCCAGATGATTCCAGGTATTGCTTAAAGTGTAGTTTGGGAAACACTTTTAACCTCCACTGAGTGTCAGATTACATATACAATAAAATTAAACTACAAACCATGTAACTGAATGAAAAATAATATCTTTATATAAGCTATTAATAGATATCTAAATACAATATGGTTTTTTAAAATGAAATGTGTATATAACTGTATTCATAAAGTACACTAATCAAAATCTATACAAGATTAACAACAAATCCAAATAAAAATGAAGATATTCCTCTGAATTTCATGTTTCACCGAGCATCAAAAACCACCACTGTAATATACCAAGTTAAGGAGATAAAAAGGTACATTAAAATTAAAATTTTAGTACTTCCAAGTCATTTTCTCTTTGCAATAATCTATTTATTTAATCTAAAATGTTAGCCATTTTAGATTTAAGTTAATCTAAAATGCACAAAAGAATAAAATTCACTATCTACTATGATGAGAAGTGAACTAAAAAATATTTTAATTATTAGCCCTCTTTCCATGATAGAGACCAATGCACCAAGAAACTAAAGCAGTGTTAAAAGCGATCATTTACTGTTCTAAAAAATACTGTCAGTTATTACATAACAATTTATCAGCTAATTTGTAAGTCTCACTTTTTCCATTAGGTAGCATAAAAACTCACTATTTGTAGTTCCCCTTGGATAATTTAGTTTGTTCATAAACTGAAGCTCAGGAATGAGTACTTATATAGAACTGCTGAAAAATACACTTATGAAAGCTGAAATCAACTAGTATTAGATTACTTGACATACGTCTACACACCGAAGTATTATCAAAGAAAATGATAAACATTTTTTTTCGGTAAGTAATCCAAGTTGTTCCCGTTTTCACAAGTAATTAAGTCTTTGACTATCAAACCAGGTGTTATTCTTCAGTTGCTCCCATCTCATACCTAAGAAGCACAGTTAAAAGGATACATCTTTTAGTCCTTTTCTTGTACATTATTCTGTATCCACATTCTCTGCATCGGATTGGATCCCTTGATTTTATTTCATTTTCTGTGTGACATTCTAGAAATGAAAACACATTCATTTATTCAACGCCTAAAAGAGAAATTATTACAGACAAGCAAATTATCTGGACCATATTTTTCATCCAACACACTAAAATACAAATACTCAATCTAAAGGATGTGTTGCTATTACCAGTAAGCTAAAGGAGAGAGAAAAAAAGAGTGGTGGGCAAGGCACTTTTCCTAGAAGAGGAAATGAAAAGTTAATGAGAGGATTTTTCTTTTAAAGATTGCTAAAGCTGTTCCGCTTTCTAACTTTAAAGATGAACGACTCACTTAAGTTAAAGACAAATGCACAATTTTTTTTTTTTAAACCGAGTTTAAATACTCTTACTTTGTGTTACTCTTACCTCCACAGATGTAGATCATTGGTTGCTGCTTTGGGGGTTGAACGTCCTTCTGGGTGTCCATTGTTGTCCCTGAAATCGGAGACTCAAATATTTAATATCTCAAAACGGGGCCCTCACAAATCCAACCAGGAATCATTTTTCCGAGAGAAAGCTAAAACGGTCCCAATTCCTAGTCAGTACTTTGTTTCAAATCCTACGGCTGGGTCTAAAGGACGAAACAAACAAACAAAAAACGTGTTGCGCATGTGCCCCCAAATTGGACTCTTATTTTACAGATGAAAGAAGTCAAGTTTAGGGAAGTTCATTTGGGCAGGATTACTCAGCAGCAATGCAGGAAGCCCGGGTTCGATCACTGGGTCGGGAAGATCCCCTGGAGTAGAGAATCGCAACCCACCCGGTATTCTTGACTGGAGAATTCCATGGACAGAGGAGTCCATGGGGGTCGCGAAGAGTGGGACACGACTGAGCGACTAACACACTCAGTTGCAGAGTCAGAGAGATTTAGATCTGATTGCAAAGCCCACGTCTTCATTTAACACGTTATATTTTTTCCAAACTTTAGCAGGAGATTGTAAAAAAAAAAAAAAAAAAACAAACCTCAACAGGAAAACACGCGAACCGAAGATAAGAGAAGAATAAATAACTCCCCAAAGCTAGTCAACAGTTAAACAGGGAAACAACCCAACAGCTAAACAGGCAAAAAACTAAAAGTATCGACTCTATCCCCAGCCTCTCCCGACTCTAACCCTTACACTAGACCTCTTTAGACCTTATTGTCTTTTCAGTTAGGGCCCAAATTCCCACCCTCAAATCCCAAACCTCCAATTTCCTACTCACGTAACACGGAGAAACCTTGAGGTCTCTCCAAACAGATTTCCACTCGCCTCTGACCCGCGGCCAACTTCCGGCGCTCGCTTCTGACGTGTCGGAGTCTCCGCCCGTTCCGTAGTCTCCGCCCCTTCCGTTCCGGGCGTGGCTGAGGAACCCGGATTGAGCAGAGGCGGGTGAAACGGATGCTTTCGTGTTTTCGAGTGTAGTCGAAAGTGCTTGTTTCGCTCCTAGCTGTTCTCATTTTTCAGGGAAGCAAAGCACTTTAGCAGCCTTTCATGTCCAAGGGGACTTGTCTCTGACAAATGAAGTCTGCAGAAAGGAACATTTTTCTAGACGGGCAGAGGGTTAGAAGAGAAACCCCAGTGAAGTGCTCGTGGGATACTAGGCTGATCGTTACTCCAAGGAACGTAGAAGAATCGGCTCCACCGCGGATATCCACGTCGAAAAGCCCTTTTCAGACTACGTGTTTCGAATCGTTTGCTATTTGTGCCGGGGCAATGGAGCACCCCCTCGGTCGCTATCTTTCATATAATTTCGTTTTTGCTTTTCAACCTTTTCTCTCCTAGGCGCTCGTTCTCTGACTCAACATTTTACTTGTGGGCAGGTACGTCAGTTGCTCCCACTTAAAGCTAAGGGATTTAGGTAGTGGTAGCTGTCCACTGACCCTCCTTTTGTCCCCTGGATTCATGTCTCCTTAGAAGAACAAGAAGACATGACCAGTGAGGCCGTGTTCTTTCAAAGGTCAAAATTTTAATGAAATTGAACAGTTGGGTTCACCACGTTTGCTTTTTTTCACAGTAATAGCTTACGGTGAACGATGTCGGATTTGTGGTCTCTGAAGAAGATTTAGCATGGGCATCAGGAACCAGGCTTCAGACGCTCAGAACTTTGTGTGGCAGAAGTCTCATTACAGTGAAAAAGGACAGAGCTTCTAACGTAGATGTCAGAAGAGGGGATGGAGAGTGCCCCCCTCGCTAGTCAGCAAGGGAGCTATATACTTTTTCAGTTGGTTGTTACAGTGAATCAAAAGAATGTCTCAAGGTTGTAAAGGTCTTACCAGATCCATAACCACAACTTAAATTTTAAAATAATGGGATAACATTTTTAAAATAATGGGCTTCCTTTGTGGCTCAGACAGTAAAGAATCCACCTGCAATGTGGGAGACATGGGTTCGATCCCTGTGTTGGGAAGATCCCTTGGAGAAGGGAAAGCTACACGTTCCAATATTCTAGCCTGGAGAATTCGGCCATGGGGTAGCAAAGAGTCCTGACAGGACTGAGCAACTTTCACTTTCCCCAGAAAGATCTTACCAGACCCACTCCCACAACATACATTTTAAGACGACAGGATAGTCAGAAGGTTCTTAAGGAGGAACATGTCCTCCAACAGGATACATTGTTGTTTTATAATCATTGGTAAAGAGTTTAAGGAAAAACATACCTTGAGCAAGATGAGTTGTTTGTTGTGTAATTATTAGCTCTGAGCTTAAAGAAAAAACATTTTATGTGACTATGTTGAAGGAATATAGGAAAGAAACGTTTGTCCTTTTCTCTTCCTTGAGAGCCCCAGACCCCTTTCTCTTCCCTTTCCTTCCCCCACCTCCTCCCCCTCCAACCTCCCCTTCCTCCTCCTCCTCCTGAATCAACCTACCTAAGAATTAGCACTCAATAGTATTTCTATCAGAAAGGGGAAGAAGAAAATGAAGTTATTACAATTTAGAAAATAAACAGTTGTTAATAACTATTGTAGTTAATCTGAGAAGCAGGTTTCTTTCTCCTCAACATCTACTACTTTGGTTTCTTATTGAAAGTGAACGTCACTCAGTTGTGTCCAACTCTGCAACACCATGGACTGTACAGTCCATGGAATTCTCCAGGCCAGAATACTGTAGTGGGTAGTCTTTCCCTTCTCCAGAGGATCTTCCCAACCCAAGGATTGAACCCAAGTCTCCCACACTGCAGGTGGATTCTTTACCAGCTGAACCCAGGTCTCCCATTTTGCAAGTGGATTCTTTACCAGCTGAGCCACAGAGGAAGCCCAAGAATACTAGAATGGGTATCCTATTCCTTCTCCAGCGGATCTTCCTGACTCAGGAATTGAACCAGGGTCTCCTGCATTGCAGGCGGATTCTTTATCAGTTGAGCTATAAGGGAAGCCTCAATTGGTTTCTTATTAAGCAGTTTCTATTGCTTTTCTCTCTCCCATCCAGCAACCTGGGAACATTGAGCCTGATCTTTCATTTCCAAGAGTTAATTGGTTGCACCTCCACAGACCAACTTGGGACTTGACATTCCGGGTTTTCCTAGAGGCCAATTTTTAAATATCCAGGAAACACGGTGGAGTATCCTGCTTCTTCACTGTTCAGTTCAGTCGCTCAGTCACGTCCAACTCTGCGACCCCATGAACTGCAGCACACCAGGCTTCCCTGTCCTTCACCAACTCCTGGAGCTTGCTCAAACTCATGTTATTGAGTCAGTGATGCCATCCAACCATCTCATCCTCTGTCATCCCCTTCTCCTGCCTTCAGTGTTTCCCAGCATCAGGATGTCAGTCCTCCAATGAATATTCAGGACTGATTTCCTTTAGGATGGACTGGTTTGATCTCCTTGCAGTCCAAGAGATTCTCAAAACCTTCTCCAACACCACAGTTCAAAAGCATCAGTTCTTCAGTGCTCAGCTTTCTTTATAGTCCAACTCTCACATCCATACACGACTCCTGGAAAAACCATAGCTTTGACTAGATGGACCTTTGTTGGCATAGTAATGTCTCTGCTTATTGATACACTGTCTAGGTTAGTCACAGCTTTTCTTCCAAGGAGCAAGTGTCTTTTAATTTCATGTCTGCATTCACCATCTGTAGTGATTTTGGAGCCCAAGAAAGCAAAGTCTCTCACTGTTTCCATTGTTTCCCCATCTATTTGCCATGAAGTGATGGGACCAGATGCCACAATCTTAGTTTCTTGAATGTTGAGTTTTAAACCGGTTTTTTCACTCTCCTTTTTCACTTTCATCAAGAGGCTCTTTAGTTCTTCTTTGCTTTCTGCCATAAAGGTGGCGTCATTTGCATACCGGGGGTTATTGATATTTCTCCCTGCAATCTTGAGTCCAGCTTGTGCATCAGCATTTCACCTGATGTACTATGCATATAAGGTAAATAAGCAAGATGAAACTATACAGTTTCTTCCTCCACAGACAGGCTAAGGTAGAACATAAATATTTTTTATCAGCAGCTGTCTTACAAAGTACCTCTCCTCTTAGCCAAAGGGAAGAGGTAACTCAATAGAGTGCTGAAGAATTGATGCTTTTGACCTGTGCTGTTGGAGAAGACTCTTCAGAGTCCCTTGGACTGCAAGGAGATCAAGCCAGTCCATCCTAAAGGAAATTAGTTCTGAATATTTATCGAAAAGACTGATGCTGAAGCTGAAACTCCAATACTTTCGCCACCTGATGCAAAGAATTGACTCATTTGAAAAGACCTTGATGCTGGGAAAGATTGTAGGTGGGAGGAGAAGAGGATGACAGAGGATGAGATGGTTGGATGGTGTCATCAACGCGATGGACATGAGTTTGAGCAAGCTTGGGGAGTTGGTGATGGACAGGGAAGCCTGGTGTGCTGGAGTCCATGGGGTAGCAAAGAGTCAGACATGACTATCAACTGAACTGACTGAAGAAATATTAGGTAAAACTATTGTCATCATAAGAGAAAGGTTATGGAGTGATCCAGAAAGTGTATCTTTGTGCCTTTTTAAAAACCAAAATTGTTTTTTGAGAGGCGGGGCCCACATCACACAGCACGGAGAATCTTAGTTCCCTAACCAGGGATTAAAACTGTGTCGCTGCACTAGAATCACCAATTCTTAATAACTGGACTGCCTGGAAGAGTGTAACTTTAGTCATTGCAAACTGACTTGGATTCTGATTCTGCAGCTTGAGGCATTAAGATAATGGATCCTCAAAAATGGATCAACACATGCAGAACAGAAATGATTCCTGGGACCCTACAGAGGGGTAGGATAAAGAATTCGTGTCAAGGCTAGTTCCCAGCCCAACATTCTCTTTCCTGTCTGCAAGAATCAGTAATTTTAGGATCATTCTGAACCATGGTCAGTAGATGCTGTTACAGCTAACTTTTCTTGAGCCTTTACTATGTGCCAGACATCACTGCATTGCCCTGTCCTAATGAACATATTAGTGAAAGTGCTGCAGTCAATATGCCAGCAAATTTGGAAAACTCAGCAGTGTCCACAGGACTAGAAAAGGTCAGTTTTCATTCCAATCCCAAAGAAAGGCAATGCCAAAGAATGCTCAAACTACCGAACAATTGCACTCATCTCACACTCTAGTAAAGTAATGCCCAAATTCTCCAAGCCAGGCTTCAGCAACATGTGAACCGTGAACTTCCAGGTGTTCAAGCTGGTTTTAGAAAAGGCAGAGGAACCAGAGATCAAATTGCCAACATTCGCTGGATCATGGAAAAAGCAAGAGAGTTCCAGAAAAACATCTATTTCTGCTTTATTGACTATGCCAAAGTCTTTGACTGTGTGGATCACAATAAACTGTGGAAAATTTTGAAAGAGATGGGAATACCAGACCACCTGACCTGCCTCTTGAGAAACCTGTATTCAGGTCAGGAAGCAACAGTTCAAACTGAACATGGAACAACAGACTGGTTCAAATAGGAAAAGGAGTACATCAAGGCTGTATATTGTCACCCTGCTTAAACTTCTATGCAGAGTACATCATGAGAAATGCTGAGCTGGAAGAAGCACAAGCTGGAATCAAGACTGCTGGGAGAAAACAATAACTTCAGATATGCAGATGACACCACCCTTATGGCAGAAAGTGAAGAACTAAAAAGCCTCTTGATGAAAGTGAAAGAGGAGAGTGAAAAAGTTGGCTTAAAACTCAACATTCAGAAAACTAAGATAATGGCATCTGGTCCTATCACTTCATGGGAAATAGATGGGGAAACAGTGGAAACACTGGCTGACTTTATTTTGGGGGGCTCCAAAATCACTGCAGATGGTGACTGCAGCCATGAAAGTAAAAGACCCTTATTCCTTGGAAGAAAAGTTATGACCAACTTAGATAGCATATTGAAAAGCAGAGACATTACTTTGTCAGCAAAGGTCTGTCTAGTCAAGGCTATGGTTTTTCCAGTGGTCATGTATGGATGTGAGAGTTGGACTATAAAGAGGGCTGAGCACAGAAAAATTGATGCTTTTGAACTGTGGTGTTGGAGAAGACTCTTGAGAGTCCCTTGGACTGCAAGGAGATCCAACCAGTCCATCCTAAGGGAAATCGGTCTGGGGTATTCAATGGAAGGACTGATGTTAAAGCTGAAACTCCAGTATTTTGGCCACCTGATGCAAAGAGCTGACTCATTTGAAAAGACCCTGATGTTGGGAAAGATTGAAGGCAGAAGGAGAAGGGGACAACCGAAGATGAGATGGTTAGACGGCATCACCGACTCAAT
Source organism: Aepyceros melampus (assembly GCA_006408695.1). Taxonomy (NCBI): domain Eukaryota; kingdom Metazoa; phylum Chordata; class Mammalia; order Artiodactyla; family Bovidae; genus Aepyceros; species Aepyceros melampus. The sequence continues at coordinate 215,140 of SJXQ01003847.1, read as the reverse complement.
GGACATGGGTTTGGGTAAACTCCGGGAGTTGGTGATGGACAGGGAGGCCTGGAGTGCTGTGGTTCATGGGGTTGCAAAGAGTCAGACACAACTGAGCGACTGAACTGAACTGAACTCAATGAACATATTTGTCTTGTGATCTTGAATACTAATGCTTTTAAATCCTTACAGTGTGGTTATGAAGATGCATGTTACTATTTTTCTCCCCTGAATATCTGTTTCCTTTTCCTTGATCATATTCATTTAAGTATACTGCATAGCTTGAATATCATGGTAATGGAAAACCTTTCATTATGTATTCCTAGATAGTTCCCCAAAGAAGCATTAGATCAGTGGAAAACATTTGGGTTTTAGAGTTCTGAGGTCAGTAATGAGATTACACCCAATCCAGAAAGGGAAGGGAAGAGACCAAATACTGTAATGGGTAAATAATGGGAAAATATAGCTCAGTGGCTGAAATTTGGGCTATATGAGTAAAGCTAGGGCAAGCTAACTTGTAACCAGGTGTCTTTTGCCCCCCCTTTTTTTTGGGTGAGGAGTGGTATTAAAAATACCCTTTAACTATCTAAAGGGGTTATGGTGTACTCTTTTATTCTTCAGTTGGAACAAAAGAAAAATTAACTACAGAAAGAGAAAAGAGCAATGTTTAAATGGTGTTTGGGAGTGTGTGGATTTTAACCACAGAACAAATTCCCCTCCCTGTTTACATTACAGCGGAGTGGGATGCAGACTTTAAAATAGGTAACCAATAAGGTATTTATTTCTTTTTGACTGCTCTGGGTCTTCATTGCTTTGCGAGGTCTTTTTCTAGTTGTAGCAAGTGGGGTTACTCTTTTTGGGGTATGTGGGTTTCTCATTGCTGTGGTTTCTCTTGTGGAGCACAGGCTCTAGGGTGCACAGCCTTCAGTAGTTGCTGCATGCATGCTCAGTAGTTGTGGTGCATGAGCTTAGTTGCCCTGCAGCATTTGGGATCTTCTTAGATCAGGGATCAAACCTGGGTCCCCTGCATTGACAGGTAGATTCTTAACTATTGGACCATCCCAGGGAAGTTCCAATAATATGGTATTATAGAAGGTGATACATGATATGGAGAAAATTCAGCAGAGGAGGATAGCAAGTCTGGGCGGGGAGTGGCAAAACAGACTGGATTGTAATAGATTCTTGTTTGAGGACTTAAAAAGAACACTACCCCCTCTGCCTGAATGTGTGACTGAGGCTTCAGGAAGGTGCCATCTTGAAATGAGTAATTTACCAGTTCCTTACCATAAGTCCTACTGGTACCTCGTACTTAACCTTGAACTAAATTCATCTTACTTTCTCCCAAACTTGTGCTCTGTTCCTCATTCCCCTGCTCCAGGCAGCTGGTTCTGCTGACTGAGTTGGGTCTAGGTTGTTCTCCACGCCCACTATGTTCCAGAGTAATACAGTAGCTTCCAGTGCCCCTCTCACCTCTCTTCTTTCTGTCCTCCACTCTGCCACCAGAGTGGTCCTTCTAAAATGCTCTGCATTGCTGAGAGGATAAACTTCAGACTCTTAACATGCATCCAAAACTCTCCCTGGCTTGGCTTCTTCCCCTTGTCAAGAATTTTCTTTGCCCTTTCCTGGAACGAGTCAGTTTTCAGCTATAACAAGTTATTTACAGTTTCTGTAATGTGCCCCCATTGTTTCAATTCTCCTGCTCTTACATATTTTGTTTTGAGTTTAGAATCACTTGCCCTCTTTAAAGATGTCACTCGTCCTTCAAATTCCACCTCATGTATCAGAGTGTTTAAGACTCTGTGCTTCCATTTCAAAGGGCACGGGTTTGATCTCTGGTTTCAGAAATAAGATCCCACATGCTGTGCGGGTGAAGCCAAAAGATAAATACCTAAAAGCATATCACAGTCTTTATATAGCTAGCTCTGCCGCTCTTCTTCTGTAGCGTTAGGTGATCTCTTTCCTTCTGTGTTACTGCCATTCCTCTACTACAGCACTTATACCAGCTAGCAGTAACTGCATCTTTCCATCTTTGTTTTCCCAGTACCTAGCCCAGTAATTTGGAGAAGGAAATGGCAACCCACTCCAGTATTCTTGCCTGGAGAATCCTGGGGACAGAGGAGCCTGGTGGGCTGCCACCTATGGGGTTGCACCAAGTTGAACACGACTGAAGCGACTTAGCAGCAACAGCAGCAGCAGCCCAGTAATTGGCACACTAAAAGAAAGTGAAAGTCAAAGTCACTCAGTCATATCTGACTCTTTATGAACCGATGGACTAAACAGTCCTGGAATTCTCCAGGCCAGAATACTGGAGTGGGTAGCCTTTCCCTTCTCCAGGGAATCTTTCCAACTCAGGGACTGAACCCAGATCTCCCACATTGCAGGCGGATTCTTTGCCAGCTGAGCCAGAAGGGAAGCCCAAGAATACTTGAGTGGGTAGCCTATCCCTTCTCCAGCGGATCTTCTCGACCCAGGAATCGAACCGGGGTCTCCTGCATTGCAGATGGATTCTTTACCAACTGAGCTATGAGGGAAGCCCTCATTTAGCACATAGTCAAAGCTTAATTGTTAGTGAGTCTGATTTTGTTTTTTATATATATGGTATTTAGAATATCAAAGGGGCATCCAGATGGAGAAGTTCTGTCAGGAGAGAGTGGTAGCAGTGGCTTGTAACTGACTTTAAAGTAATGCTTTTAACTCCTAATCCGAATTATGTAAGCACAGAATGGTAAAGTAAGGAAAATGTTAATGTAGGACGTCCCATTTAGGGAATAAACAGAGGGAAAGAAGACAGAAAAAAAAAGAGAGAGAGAGAGATTAGGAAGAAACTGCCAAGAGCAGAGGATGGAGCCTGGGACATAAAATATCCCTTTTTAGATGTCTTTTTTTTTTTTTTTTAAGCATAATCTAGTCTACAGATGCTGTAACCAAGTTAGTCATACCTTTCAGATCTTATCCTGTGTATATCTGTACTTCTAAAGGATGGCATTCAGTTTATAACCTGCTTTTCACGCTTCATTTCATCTCTGGAAACATCTTCAAGTGAACGTTCTCCTACATTATTTTTAATAGCATCCCACAGTAGGACCTATTGGATTTCCCAGACGGCGCTAGCGGTAAAGAATCCGCCTGCCAGTGCAAGAGACATGAGATGCCAGTTCGATCCCTGGGTCGGGAATCCCCGTGGACAGAGGAGCGGCGGGCTACAGTCCGTAGGGTCGCAAAGAGTCGGGCACGACTAAAGCAACCGAGCACGCATGGCGCCTAGGACCTGTTAACCTTTCTATACAGTGCTGCTTGAAGTTAAA
>SJXQ01003847.1:176213-208709 GCA_006408695.1 Aepyceros melampus | reverse complement strand
CGAGTTGGGGCCGTTTTCCTCCGTCCCGAGACTAGCTGGAGCACACAGAGATCTGACAATTTCTGTTGTCTGGAAAGCTGGGGGGAATTCAAAGTGAGTTAGGTCTTTTAAAGCGTTAGAAAATAATCCCGATAGCACGTACTTGAGGTATCCTTCAAATCTTAGCCGGCATCGCGCTGCTACTGCACGTTTCCATTAATTGTTCAAAATTTCAAAATTAGTTAGTTGTCTCTTTAAGTGGTATTACTTTGGCGTGAATTTTAAAGGCAAAGGAGAAATTTCCTTTATCGGAAGCCTACGTAACTTTGGCGTCTAAGAACTCAAGATTTACTGATGGTAAGATGCTGCACTTTAACAAATGAAGGAAATTCGGTTTTAATTACTTTAAGTACTTCATTGAGTTAACCAGTGTTTTGTTTTGTTTTGAAAGAGCTCTATAGAGATGTGTGTTCTTAATCCTTATCAGGAGCTTGGTTTTAAAAAGCGAATATTGAAGAGTCTTGTTTGTTTCATCAGTGAACTGTTGAATCAGTGAAACAGCAAGTCAACTGGCATTCCACGATTTTGCATAAATACTTTTGAAGTTTGAAAAATCACGTTTTGAGACCAGTGTCTTGGGTTGAAAATGATGAAAGATGAAAAAAAAAAAAAAAAGACACCAGAGAAAGCACGGTGGAAGCAATTTCAAATGGGTAGATGAACAAAAGGAAAATCAGAAGTTTTTTGTATGTTTAAAGCAAGTGGTCTATAGTGTTTAGCGGGGAGAGGATTTTATTTGCATCCCTGCTTTTGTTTCCATCAATTTGCCTCTCAGGTTCCCAAATTCGAGCATGGTGAGACACCTAGTGGTGAAGTAGAAGAATAGTTACATTTGTTTTAATTTTTAAAAAGTTTTTAAAAGGCTCAGACCTAACTTTACCAAATGACATGAGAGAAAACTATTACTTAATAAAGTGATTTTCGGAGAGTAGGAAACATTCGTGTGTGGAGGTGTAATTTGAAAACAAAAATTGTTTTAAAATATGAAATACAGAAAGCAAAATTTGATCATCTTGGATGGTAAGCAGGTACAGAAGAGATCAGTGATTGTCACAATCTGAGGGAATCTAAATCAGAAGAGAACATGTGTGAGATTTACTAAAATAGAATATAGGTTTTAAAAGTTGAAAAACACTTACTTTGCCCAGTAATAATGATCATTACACCACAAAGAAACAATTTGGTTTTTTGGTTAGAATAGCAATTTAAAAAAATGTATTCACTTAGATGTTTAACTGATAGAACTTAGGCATAATAACTTTCCCATTATACTCAACTAACAATATATCTTCCCAGGATCTTTTAAATAGAGAAGAATCATGTATTCCGTCTGGAGAAAACTTTAAAAGAATGACAGTTTTCTTAGTGTCCTTTGAATAATCTGGAGAAATAACTTTCTTATACTTTAAGATTTAATTCAAGTTTCTAAAAAGTTTAAGATTTAATTCAAGTTCCGAAAAAGGAATGCAGTGATACTGTTGAAAGGGTTAAAGAGTCAAGTATTTCCTTAAAAAAAATTGAAATGTTTCCTAGTGTCCTTCCTTACAAATATAATACTGAGTCAACATTTCTTCTCTAAGTAATGTACTTAAATTCTTTATTTTCAATTTAAGAATATTATCAAGAGTGGGTTCCCGAGTAGAAAATATTTACCAGATGAGACACGAATGAGTATAACCTGCCAGGTTTGAGATGGCCTATGGGGCTTTGGTTCATTTTGGTTAGCTCAAGAATGTGTTACTAATTAATCAGTGTGCCAAAGAGCCTTTGCAAAGGTGAAAGCCTTGGAATTCAGACCTTGTGAATGGTCAGAAAGACCAGGTTTCTGAGACAAACCCATATTACAAGTATGAGTAACATTATCCTAGAGTTGCTTTGCTGAATTGCTGTTTTATTCTAGTGGCTGCACTCACTTGACCAGTAGTCTGAATCACCATATAGTTTTTTTTAAGCATCTGTATTTACATTACAGAGCCCAGAAAGGAAATATCCACTTGACTAAATGTAGGCCAGCACAAATAAGCTACAATGTTAGAACTACAATAATGTTCTTTAGCGCTGTAAAAATTATAAGGTAATACAATCATTTAAAAATTATGCCATCAGATTTTTTTTCCTCAAGTGTAGTTAATGAAAATATCTGTGCACAGTGCCTAGACTATGCTTAGTCAGGCATAGTCCGTGAATATTTATATCCTGGAAATTTTGGTTTTTATGATGTTGAAACACTGTCATAAGTAAGATACACATGAGTATATTGCAGAGGAGATTTGTTTTTTAAAGTAACTTTTTTTTATTGCTATACAGTTTTCCATAATCATCTGTGCTCATAACAAGTATTTTGGTATTAGCTGCCAGGCTATTAATTTCAAAGGAAGAATAAAATTTGTTTTCACTTTGTAGAAACAGAGATTTTGAAGATGTCAGAAAGGCATTCAGGTGAAGCCGGCACTGGAGCAGGAAATGAGGTGGACTCTCCTGTTGTCAGGGTCAAGTCCTCCAGCTTTGGAGACCTTTGTTCCACATCTTCTTTTCAAGATAGTGGCTACAGTGAGCTGTTAAAATCGTGCAGCTTTGATAATACAGATAAAGAATTATTTGGAAAGAAAGAAAGAGGCTCAACATTGATCCACGAATATCCTGAAACTTCAAGTTTGGCCTTAACCCATGGTTTAGAGTCTCCCACTCAAAGAAAGAGATTTGTCTTCCTCAGGAAGGAAAATGATACAACCTCAGACCTTTGTGAAACTCCTAAAGTCAGTGGAAAGAAACATTTGCTGCGCAGAAGATTGGACATATCTTTCTCTCTTCTAGACAGGGACGTTAAATCACGAAGCAGTTCCCTCGAAAGTAGTATAAGCCAAGTTCCCAATTTAGAAAAAAATATTCCAGGCAGTGCTTCAGGTTTTCCATGGCAAGATACTTTTAGTTCTTCAGTTACTAGCACTTTGAGAACAGAAGTAACTTCCATCAGTCAAAAATTGAGACTTAATTTTTCTCAACAGAAGACTTCCACAGTGGATGATTCCAAAGATGACTGTGGCCTGTTTGAAGTTGAATGTATATCTCCAATTCAGGGCAGTGATTTTAAAGACTCTATCACACATGACTTTAGTGACAGCAGTCTATGTATTAATAATGAGAATACATATCCTGAACTTCTGGGCTCTTCTGTTGGTGGAACAAGCTGTAGAACAGATGAGGACATATTTGTGACTCCAATCAGTAATCTTGTACCAAGTGTTAAATTTAATGCCAGTCGAAGATTTTCTCCTTCAGCTGGAGTGAGACGCAATATTCGACCCCTGAAGACAGCGGTTTCAACTCACTTTGCTTGGATAAATCAGAAGAGTCCCTATCTGAGCAAGAGGGCTCTTTCCAAGAACTACTTCAGAAACATAAGGGAACTCTCAAAGTCAGGGACACCATAAAAAAGTCAAGGCGTCTTGGAAGATTGAGAAGACTGTCCACCCTTCGGGAGCAAGGCTCACAATCTGAGACAGAAGAAGAAAACCAGACCTACCTCTCTAGCTCTGAATCAACACCAGCGACTGCTTCAGACATTTCAGAGAGCCAACACAGCAGTGACAATAAGAGTGAGGATTTAAGCTTTAAGAATTTATCGAAGACCCCAGCCTTGCAATTAGTGCATGAGCTTTTCATGAAAAGCAAAAGGAAAAGATTCCAGCAAAACGGTGCACATGAATTGTTAGAAGAAAGGGATGGGGGGAAAATAGCTATACTACAGCGTGTACTTGCAGGACTGATTGGCAAGAAAATGGGTATAGAAAAACTGGACATCTTAACAGAATTAAAGTACAGAAATCTAAAGCATGTTCTTGCTATGGTTTTAGATTCCTTGACTGCAGAAAGCCTATGTAGGTAAGATTTTTTTTTCTGAAATAAAACTGCCTTTTATCACTTTCTTTCTTTTAAGGTGGAAAACTTTTCTGTTAGTTGAGTAGCTTTTAAAAATTTTGTTTTATGATCTCTGTCTTGGTTACTTTATATTTTATCAAAGATGGGTTAAGTGAAATTCTTCAGTGTCAGAAATTTCAGTATCTTGAATGCTGCTTCATAAGTAAACATAAACTGAGTCACATATATAGAAGTATTGAGGGTAGGAACTAGTTACAAGACTAAATTGAGACTGTTTATACTGGCAGTTTTGCAAAGTGCAGGACTATCAGAAGACAAGCCCCATCGGTATGCCAGGACCAGGAAGGAGAGAAGCCATGTGGAACAGGATTTCTGCAAGGTCATGGTTGAGGCAGGACAGCAAGAGAGTTAGTCAATCTCTTTTTCCATAGGTATATGTCAAAGTTTGGTTCATCGAATCCTTATTCTTTTCTGGCTCCTACTTTTATTGAAACCCTTCTTCACCTTTCCCCTGTGAACTGCTGCTGCTGCTGCTAAGTTGCTTCGGTCATGTCAGACTCTGTGCGATCCCATACACGGCAGCCCACCAGGCTCCGCCGTCATAAACTAAGTGTAGGCTATTGTACAGAATTGTAGAATTGTAGAATTTCATTGCTAGAAGTCTTCTGAAATGTCTAGTCCTATCACGTATTTGCAGATGAGAAAACTGAGCTCTAGAGAAGATAAGCGACCTGCCAGCAGTCACTCAAGGAGACAGGAATGGATGCAGATGGATAACTGAGTCCTCTGATGTCTAAGCCCATATTTCCCCACAAACTCTTGTTGAGGTTTCAGTCCTTTCAGAATAGTCTTGATCAGGAATGTCTTTGGTGTAACCCAAATAGGATAATAAGAAAGATTAATGACCTATATGTCTATGTCTTAAAAAATGTTCAAATGAGATAAATTATTTGTTTAAAAAATTAGGGATATGGCTATGATATAGGGATTTTGTTTTTACACGATGGAATATTTGGATACAGACTAGTTAAAACTTGGGTGACCCTTTTAGGTGCTTGCTTGTGGGACAAATGATATTCAGTCATATTGCAATGTAAGTGAAAGAGCACATTGCAATAACTGCCTTTCCTGCTCATCCCTCGAGATTTCTAGTATTTGCACAACAGAGTACATGTGTAAGTTGGCTGTGCTTATTCTTGGAAATGTGAGAGACTGGACTCAGTTGAAATAGCTGAGGCAAACACCCAACTATGTATTGATGATTGATTTCTTCTCCATTAGTGAGTGACTTCTACCAATTCCTCTCCATCTGATACAAGGCACCTGTGTCAGTTTAGAGGCAATGGCAACTGAGGTGGCTGGAAGGATAGTAGTGTTGACAACTCAGGTTTGACCTGGGGTCCTCCATAACCTTCTCCTAACCTCATTCACTTTTATTGATAGATAAGCACTCACTGGACATAATTATGTTTTTTTCTTTAGCAGCTTTGTCCTCATAAACTTTGGTTTACAAAATAGAAACTTTGTAGTGCTGCTCATAATAATATTTATTATAGCTGATCCTTGGACAACCAGAAAATAAGGGTGCTGACCCTCTGGTATGCAGCCTAATATCTTTGTGTAATTTATAGCCAGCTCTCCACATCTGAGTTTCCTCTGTATCCATGGTTCGGCATCCCTGGTTTCAGCTGACCAGGGACTGTGTAGTATTTACCGTGGGAAAAAATCCACATGTAAGTGGACCCACAGAGTTCAAACCCATGTTGTTTAAGTGTGTGCTTAGTCACTCAGTCGTGTCTGACTCTTTGCAACCCAATGGACTGTAGCCCACCACACTCCTCTGTCCATGGGATTTTCCATGCAAGAATACTGATGTTCAGGGGTCAGCTGTATCTGGCATTTAGTAGTTCCAATACAGGATTGATTGTTTTTGTGTTTGTTTACTCAAAGTGACAGATATTTGTTAAATGCAATAATAGGAGAAATTTATATAATCTCTTGCACTATAGCTGATAATCATTTGTGGCATGTCATGTTCCAAGTTTTAAATATTAGTGTTACAAGTAAGTTAAATCCTCTTAGTCTCCAGGGGACTCACTTGGGTTTATATGAAACTTTGTTTTGTTTCCTTAACTGTAAGATAGTAACCTATTAATATGATGCTGACGTATTTTAATAGGTCTTCTCTCACAGCTATGCAAATCAAGTCATATTTTTAATGTGAAATTTTAGCTTTAAATTAACTATCCAAAATCTTTAAAAACAAGTTTCTCATATTGCCATATATGAAAAATGCTAATTTTGTGGCATATATGCAATATAAGGACTGATCTTTTCGCTACAGTGTTTGGAAAGTGAGCAGAAATTGGCGCGAAATTATTGTTCAAGATAAAAAAGCAAATCGAAGGAGGAAATTACATATCACACAACTGAAAACAAATTCTGAGGTAATGTATATAATGCTATTCTAAAACATATTTGTATGATCTCTGATGATCACATATGTCTGGATAACCTAATTTGGTTTTCCTGTCATTCTCTAATCTTTCTCTTTATCAACATTCACTCGGAAGTTCTTTTCTATTCCTTTGGCCACACTCTTGCAGAATCTCAGTTCCCCCACCTGGGATTGAATGGCAGTGAAAGCCCAGAATCCTAACTACTAGGCCACCAGGGAACTCCCACATTCATAAACTCATTCCCCCCGCCCCCAAACTCCATCTCTACAAAGTCCATAAATGGAGTGGACTAACTGAAATGAAGAACATCTTGCTGGGTTGTTTTGTTTAAGTATGTATGCTGTTATCAGTATTTGATACCATTTAATAGGATATGCCAGATCCTGTTCATAATTAGATATTGTTATAGCATTATCTATTCAGTCTTTTTTGTGCCTCCCTAGTGGCTCAGCCGTAAAGAATCTGCTTGCAATGCAGAAGACCACCTGCCAACGCAGGAGACGCCTGTTTGACCCCTGGATTGGGAAGCTCCCCTGGAGATGGAAATGGCAACCCACTTGAGTATCCTTGCCTGGGAAATCTCAGGGACAAAGGAGCCTGGAGGGCTCCAGCCTATGGGGTTGCAAGAGTCCGACCTGATTTAGTGACTGAATCATCCAGTCTTGATGTAGTATCCTTGTAGGATACTCTACTCAAGTATAGTCTGCAGTAGATACTATATGCCAGTTGCTCAGATTACAGTGGTGAACGTTTTTGACATGATCCCTGCTCTCTTAGAGCTCGTACACCTAATATAAACAGATGATTACAATACAGGTGTGTTAGAGGAAGCTCAGAGTTAGCTCTGTTGGGACATTTTAAAAGAAGCGTTTGATACTTGGGGATCAAGAGAAGGAAAAAATGCATCTCAGCTGAGACTTGAATAATGAGTTAGACGGGAAAGTTATTTCAGCAGAGGGAATAGCATACGTGAAGGCCTGGAGGTGAGTGAGCATGGCGGCTTAGTACTTGTAAAGCATCATGAACTTGCACTTTCTTAAAGATTTGAGTCCAGCCCTGAAGTTTTAAGCAAATCTTTAGAGAAGCTGATTAATTCTTCATGGGGACACTATTCTGTGTAATAGATATCCAATGACTCTAATTCAACTTTTAGACCTTACTTAGGCGTAAATACCAAGAGAAACTCAGAATTAACTTCCTTATTCTTATTCTAGTAAAAAGTATGTCATGTCTGACTCTGCGACCCCATAGACTGTAGCCCGCCAGGCTCCTCTGTCCATGGGGATTCTCCAGGCAAGAATACTGGAGTGGGTTGCCATGCCCTCCAGGGGATCTTCTTAACCCAGGGAGGGAACCCAGGTCTCCCACAGTGCAGTCAGATTCTTTACCACCTGAGCCTCCAGGGAAATGAATCATAGTATAAACAAATATGAAACACCCAGATACAGATTGAGGGTTTTCTCATTCCAAGGAAATATTAGGGACTACTGTTAACTAAAGTATTGACTTTATATTTTATTTGAAGATAAGTTTTATCTTCTCACCTATGATAATCCTTCATAAGCTACTTACTGCTACAGCTGCTGGCTCTGGGAGCTTATAATATTGAAGATATTAATTACCTTCTTAACATATCTTTTTAGAGTGGCTCCCTACTGCTAAGAACAGACCAAAAAACAAATTTTTAAGCAAGTACCTATTTATATTAAGCTTTTAGCTCTATGCATTCCTTATACCCTATGTAAAAGAAACAATAGCAAGACTTTGGGTAATTCTAGATAAAGTATTCTACCTTATATCCTACTTTTTAAAAAAACTTGGTTTCCTAAAGAACTCTATTTTTTTCCTTACTTGAGTTTTTCCCCTTATTTTGATTTGCTTTAAATTTTTTAAAAACTAAAAACAAGTACGTGGTTTAAAACATCAAATTGGACTTTGAAGCTTAAAACACGTATTTTCCTGCCCTTCTTGCTCTTGATTCTTGCCTCATCAAGGCAATCAGTTTCAACTCTCTAGTGTTCTTTTTCTTTTGATATTCACCTGCATATTTCTGAGTGGCGTGTCTTCACTGTATTGCTTGTTTAGTTTTTTCTGTAGAGGAACTAGGTTAATACTCTAACCTCCCACTACTACCTGTCTACCCAGCTCTTCCTCTGAAGTCTTTTCTCCTAGTTTATGAATGTGATTACACCATCATTAGTGAATCAGGATTAGGTGCTGACATTATTAAGACTGCGTTGAGATTATTATGACTTTTTGACCGCCGTAACGTGTAGTACAGTATGATTATATCTATTACACCTTTTTTCTTATATAACTTTCCCCCTTACAGTTAATAAGTTAATAATTGCCCAGTTTCTTTATTTTTCCTCTCTTTCCCTTTCTTTCTCCTTCTCCTTCTCTCTCTCTTACTCTTTCTTTCTTTTTAGTGTTTCTCTATACAGATGCCTGACTCACCGTCCGCCAGAACTGGAACTCTCCTCTGTGTAAGTCTGAATAAATCAGGTATTCTACCTGTTCCTTCTTTTCTTCAGAGACATCATTCCAGATGCCCTTTGCCCTCTTGTTCCCGAATGAACTGGCTGCTTTCTACCTGCACTATCCTAATGTATATCATTAACCAAAACAGAAAAATTATAAAACAAAGTTGTTTGATGGTTTTCCTCACATGTGTATAGTGTCACTAAAAGATCCTTACATGTGAAAAATAAAAAGCGCACGCACCAGTTACATGTAATAGGATCTCATTTTATCTGTTTGCCTTGTAGCAGTGAGAATGACCATAAAATTGGAATATTACACTATTTCTATCAAATTTCTTAATTTACTGTAGTCTTTACTGTTTACTTATAATCATGGAAATGAACAACAATAAGAGACTCCCTTCTCACATTTAAATATTTTCTGGTATGGTGGTGGTGCCTATATTTTGCAAAATGTTGATACTCATGAATATTTGCCTTTGTTGACTACTAGACCTTTCACTGTTCAGAGATAGTAAGCTCTGGGAGGATAGGGGTTTGACTGTTTTATTCACTTGGCACCTATTAGACGAAATCTTTGTTAAATGAATGAAAGTTCTTCTATGGCTGAATTCGCTTTAACAATATATCTCTATTCATTTTTTGGTGCATGCATCATCACTGTATTTGCCAACTGCATGGAAATCCAGTGAGTGTTTTCTTTTAGAGTACTCTTGTGTCATATGCTTCTTAGCCTAGGCGGCAAATCATTTATAGGATATAACATATTGAATCCTTGAGTAAGTTCAACTGTATTCATTTTCATTTCTAAAAACCAGTAGTCATCCATTACACATATGCCTATATTGTTATGCTGTCAACTGCATAATTTTTCACAGCCAGCTAGCTTCATTCCTATACTTATCTTACTATCATTTCTCGTGTTCCACCTCTTCCCCCTTTAGGAAACAATTCTGGCAAAGGGAGGCTGTCAAGGGAGAGAAAACACAATGATAGTTGGACACTAGGGAAATTCAACTATAGTACATTTTATTTTAATAGTTAAGAATGACAGTTTATTTTAAAAAAAAAACCTACAATGGTTTTTCTCATTTCCAACCTTAACAAAATAGAAGGTTATAAGGATTATTCACTGAAAATATTTCTTGGCTAACTATTTGAGTTGGAGAAGGAAATGGCAACCCACTCCAGTGTTCTTGCCTGGAGAATCCCAGGGACAGTGGAGCCTGGTGGCTGCCGTCTATGGGGTCACACAGAGTTGGACACGACTGACGCAACTTAGCAGCAACTATTTGAGTAATGTGGAAATCCAGTTCAAATGAGAGATATTTTTTCTCCTTTAAAAATATCAAAGCTGTTTAAACTCAAGTGTAAAAATGAATCAAGTTTTGCAAGTATTTAGTATTTGTAAAAGCCAGCCAAACAAATTGGGTTTCATGGTCTAACCAGGCCCATTAATTTTCTGACATGTGGCTGAAGTAAGAAATCTTCACAGAATTCCATGATGTCCCATAGCAAATTTTGAAAAAATTTACCTCCTCTTTCACCTTGGCTTAAAAGGGGGCTTGATAAACTCTGATCTGTGGGCCAAATCCTGTCCATCACCTCTGTTTTTATAATAAGTTTATTGGACAGCCCTGCCCCATCATTTACATATCTCTGTAGCTGTGTTTGCTAAAATGACAGTTGACTAGCTTACAACTATCTGGTCCTTTCCAGGAAAAATTTGCAGACTCATGCCTTAAACAGAAAAATAACCAATGATGCAGACTTAAAGCTAGCATTTATTGTTTCAACTTTGTATTTTTCTTTGACTTTTAAATGCTAGATAAGAGAATTTTTTTTTCTCTCTCTCTCTAAAAAGGAATGGTTTAGGGAGAAAATTCTCGTGGTGCTGAAACCACTCCAAACATGTTACATGTGCATCCGAAAGCTGTCCTGGAACTTTTGATATGACAGTGTTGACCCCTCTTGTCTTTTACCACAGGGAGCTATATTAAATGTTGAGGATGCCGCCACTCGGCTCCATCTGTTAAATCGATCAGCTTTAAGGTCTGTGCAAGCACAGGCTAGGACACCAGGTTTTCAGAAAGAACAAGCTTCAACATTTTCTCCTTGGGGAGAAGTTTTGACACCTATAGCAAGCTCTTCTGTTACTCACTTAAGTAGTAAACAGGAAGAATATGTCAAGGTGAGTATTTATCATAAGTTACTAGGAGTAACTATTTACGGAGTTTGAAATAAAGCTGTCCTCTATGTGAAAATGGAAGATTTAGTGTGTGTGCTTTTACTGCAGGTTGCCAAAACACTTTTTATTGATGAAGCGTTAAAACCTTGCCCAAGGTGCCAGTCCCCTGCTAAGTACCAGCCTTATAAGAAAAGGGGGCTATGTAGCCGCACAGCCTGTGGCTTTGACTTTTGTGTGCTATGTTTGTGTGCTTATCATGGGTCTGAAGAATGTAGTAGAGGAGCAGCAAAGCCAAGAAATAGAAAAGATGTTCTTCCAGGAAGTGCCCAGAGTAAGCGGAATTTAAAACGCCTCTAAAGAGACTTTAAATATAAAAGAAGCATTCCCTCTGAGCAACATTTTGTGTGACTTAAAATTATGAGTATTTTGAAAGCATGCAAATCTCCCCATCAATGACAGATGATGATTATTTCCTGTTTTGTATATATTATGATCCATGTCATTGTATGTTTTCTTTGAAGTAGTGAGTTTTGGAAAAATCTAATTTTACTATGTCGTTTTTACTCATTTTAATAACTTAATGTTTTTAAATAAAGAATTTTCAGTGTTAAATGTATTTAACTGTTTTATGTAAAATTTAAAAACTGTGCATTTCATCACTATGTGTTGAAATGTTCTTCACTAATCACTTTTCAAAAATAGTTTTCCAGATAATATTAAAATTTTTGAACTTGAGACAGATGGCCTTATGGATTTCAAAATCTTTGAATATTTGACTGAAAATGAAATATAAATAAAATGTTTTCAGAAATTCTGTTGAGTTTACTCTATAATCTCAATCTTTCTCTTAATTTAGCAAGTGTCATATTTGGGCAGACTTCTGGTTAAATAAAATTTACTTAATATTGATAACTAAGCAGATGTAAAAAGTAAATTATTAGATATATGTGGTTATTCCAATGAGAGTTTTAGTGAGTTAATAAATCCCCATAAGTCACACACAAGTTTCTTTTACCTTGTTACATATGAAGTTGTCAGTAGTGCAGTGTAGGAATCGGGAATCCTACCTCTAATCCGTCCAGAGGCACTCTGTTATTGCTCCATGTTCTGCAGTCACACTGCCCTCTCAGTATGTCACATTTGTCATTTTGTGGTTACTCAGGCCACTAGAATATAATATTTTATTTCACTCTTGGGGTGAAAAAGTAGATTTTACCATGTTTAGTTTTAGAGATAAATAATCTCCATGTGTTATTCTCTACTTAAGGAACTGTTAAACAATTGAAGTTTAATTTTAAAAAACATTTCTGGCTTTAAATTGGGATGAGTATTTAAACTGATATGAGTGAAAGAGTGTAAGGACTTAATGCCATGTATTTAAATGAATTTATAATAAAAATAAAACTTTGTGAAGACAAAAGATCAGAGTAGGAATTCAAAAGTTAATGAATGAAGCTAATTCCAAGCTTCTTATTGGTAGGTTTTACAATGCAGTGAGGTCAAGGGGTTGGTAGGTTAACTGGAAGAGGATCACATGGTACTCATGAATAACTTTATTAAACAAAGTCTCCAGATATCCAGAAAATAATCATTATCCTAATTATTGTAAATTATTGATGTATTATTGTAACTGGCTGGCAACAGCTCCAGCAGCATCCTGTGCTTTTATTTATGTCTTTAATTTTCTCTCACCGTGAGACTGTAAGTTCTGTGAAGGCCTGGACTCTGTCATATTTGATTTAAATACCATTGTATCCCTAGTACCTAGCCTGGGGCCAGGCAAGTAACAGAGGCTCAGTAAATACTCACTGAATGAGTGGATTTGTTTTTAGTGCTACCAGTGTTACTTTATATCCAGGTAAACCATTATAATGCTGTCCTAATAATTTGTTAATTTTTAATGCTTGATTATACAAAAACATAGAATCTAAATGATTTCTTCAGTTCAGTTGCTCAGTTGTGTCCCCTGGACTGCAGCAGACCAGGCTTCCCTGTCCATCACCAACTTCCAGAGCTTACTCAAACTCATGTCCATCGAGTCAGTGATGCCATCCAACCATCTCATCCTTTGTCATCCCCTTCTCCTCTTGCCTTCTATCTTTCCCAGCATCAGGGTCTTTTTCAGTGAGTTAGTTCTTTGCATCAGGTGGCCAAAGTATTGGAATTTCAGCTTCAGCATCAGTCCTTCCAATGAATATTCAGGACTGATTTCCTTTAGGATGGACTGGTTAGATCTCCATGCAGTCCAAGGGATTCTCAAGAATCTTCTCCAACACCAAAGTTCAAAAGCATCAATTCTTCAGTGCTCAGCTTCCAACTCTCACATCCATACATGACTACTGGAAAAAATCATAGCTTTGATTATACAGACCTTTGTTGGTAAAGTAATGTCTCTGCTTTTTAATATGCTGTCTAGGTTGGTCATAGCTTTTCTTCCAAGGAGAAAGTGTCTTTTAATTTCATGACTGCAGTCACCATCTGCAGTGATTTTGGAGCCCAAGAAGATAAAGTTGTCACTGTTTCCATTGTTTCTCCATTTATTTGCCATGAGGTGATGGGACCAGATGCCATGATCTTCGTTTTCTGAATGTTGAGTTTTCAGCTGGCTTTTTCAGTCTCCTCTTTCACTTTCATCAAGAGGCTCTTTACTTCTTCACTTTCTGCCATAAGGGTGGTGTCATCTGCATATCTGAGGTTATTGGTATTTCTCCCAGAAATCTTGATTCCAGCTTGTGCTTCATCCAGCCCGGTGTTTTGCATGATGTACTCTGCATAGACGTTAAATAAACAGGGTGACAATATGCAGCCTTGACACACTCCTTTCCCATTTTGGAAAGTATTGTGTTCCATGTTCTAACTGTTGCTTCTTGACCTGCATACAGATTTCTCAGGAGGCAGGTAAGGTAGTCTGGTATTCCCATCTCATTAAGAATTTACCACAGTTTGTTGTTATTCACACAGTCAAAAGGCTTTTGTGTAGTCAATGAAGCAGAAGTAGATGTTTTTCTGGAATTCTCTTGCTTTTTCTTTGATCCAGCAGATGTTGGCAATTTGATCTCTTGTTCCTCTGCCTTTTCTAAATCCAGCTTGAACATCTGGAAGTTCTCGGTTCACATACTGTTGAAGCCATAGCTTAGAGAATTTTGAGCATTACTTTGCTGGCGTGTGAGATGAGTGCAATTGTGCAGTAGTTTGAGCATTCTTTGGCATTGCCTTTCTTTGGGATTGGAGTGAAAACTGACATTTCCCAGTCCTGTGGTCACTGTTTTTCAAATTTGCTGGCATATTGAGTGGAGCACTTTCACAACATCATGTTTTAGAATTTGAAATAACTCAGCTGGAATTTCATCACCTCCACTAGCTTTGTTCGTAGTGATGCTTTCTAAGGCCTGCTTGACTTTGCATTCCAACATGTCTGGCTCTAGGTGAGAAATCACACCATCATGGTTATCTGGATCATTAAGATCTTTTTTTTGTATAGTTCTTCAGTGGATTCTTGCCACCTCTTCTTAATATCCTCTGCTTCTGTTAGTCCTTACCATTTCTGTCCTTTTTTGTGCCCATTTTTGCCTGAAATGTTCCCTTGGTATCTCTAATTTTCTTAAAGAGATCTCTATAGTCTTTCCCATTCTGTTGTTTTCCTCTATTTCTTTGCATTGTTCACTTAGGAAGACTTTATTAATAATCTCTCCTTGCTATTCTTTGGAATTCTCAATTCAAAGGGGGTATATCTTTCCTTTTCTCCTTTGCCTTTGCTTCTCTTCTTTTCTTAGCTATTTGTAAGGCCTCCTCAGACAGCCATTTTGCCTTTTTGCCCTTCTTCTTATGGATGGTTTTGATCACCGCCTCCTGTACAGTGTTACAAACCTCCATCCATAGTTCTTTAGGCACTCTATCTGTCAGATCTAATCCCTTGAATCTATTTGTGACTTCCACTCTATAATCATAAAGGATTTGATTTAGGTCATACTGAATGGCCCAGTGGTTTCCCCTACTTTCTTCAATTTAAGTCTGAATTTTGCAATAAGGAGTTCATGATCTGAGCCAAAGTCAGGTTTCTTAAATTTCTTAAATTGCTTTAAAATAGTCTCTTAATAAATAGTAATAATAAGAATAATTTATTAATAATAAATGATTTCTTAAATTGCCTTAAAATATGTAATCAATTTTTTGGCCTACTCATTCTCTTAGCTGATTTTTCTTATAAAACTAGTTAGGGTGTAATGGAAGGAACAGTTCAGTTCAGTTGCTCAGTCGTGTCTGACTCTTTGTGACCTCATGGACTGCAGCATTCCAGGCCTCCCTGTCTGTCACCAACTCCCAGAGTTTACTTAAATTCATGTCCATTGAGTTGGTGATGCCATCCAACCATCTCATCCTCTGTCATCCCCTTCTCCTCTTGCCTTTAGTCTTTCCCAGCATCAAGGTCTTTTCAAATGAGTCAGTTCATTGTAACAGGTGGCCAAAGTATTAGAGTTTCAGCTTCAGTGTCAGTCCTTCCAATAAATATTCAGGACTGACTGCTTTTAGGATGGACTGGTTTCATCTCCTTGCGTCCAAGGGTCTCTCAAGAGTCTTCTCCAACACCACAGTTCAAAAGTATCAATTCTTTGGCGCTCAGCTTTCTTTATAGTTCAACTCTCACAGCCATACATGACTACTGGAAAAAACCAAACCTTTAACTAGATGGACCTTTGCTGGCAAAGCAGTGTGTCTGCTTTTTAATATGCTGTCTAGGTTGGTCATAACTTTTCTTCCTAGGAGTAAGCATATTTTAATTTCATGGCTCCAGTCACCATCTGCAGTGATTTTGGAGCCCAAAAAAATAAAGTCTGTCACTGTTTCCACTGTTTCGCCATCTATTTGCCATGAAGTGATGGGAGCAGATGCCATGATCTTGGTTTTCTGGAAGGAACACTAGGCTACAAATAAAAAAGCCGGGGTTGGTATCCTGAACTTCTTACTAACTGTGCCCTTGCACAAGTCACTTACTGATTCCAAGTATGTTTCTTTAAATAAGGGAAATTAAATGAAATGATGTGTTGTGAAATTACTCTTAATTTATGATACCAATCAGTGTAACTACACATTTGGGTATATATAAATACAATAAAATGAAACAACAGTTATGGCTATACAGCATATGATCTTGATATTATTAGTACTGTGCTGAATGAAACTGTGAAGTCAACCTCTAGCCTGCTTGTGAAAACTGCCTGGCTGAAAAATTTTTTCAGCAAAGCATTAATTGAGCATTTGCTGTGTACAGGCACTGTCCTAAGTCCTTTACATGACTCAGAGGGACTTTAAGTGACTCTTTAATGCAGTTATTATCATTCCTGTTTTATATCAGGAAACCAGGAATCAGGTTAAATAATCTAAGATCACACAGATAGCAAGTGTGGGGTCTGGCAGAGGTAGTCAGCCACTTGTATATGACAAAACTCTTTGCACAACTCTTGCTGATAAACTCAAGATGCATATGATTACCATGTCTTAAATGGAAGATTGTTTTGCCATTTAAGAAAAACCTATTAATATACCAGGAAAAAAATTCTAATTTAGAATAATTCTGCTGAATAGAGTAGCTCCTTAGTGTGTTAGTGGCTTAAGCAACTATCTCATTTGATAAACTAAATGAATTGCATGAATACAATTATCTTGAAAGTTCAGTTCCAAAGAAAGGCCACTGCTTCCAACCTAAGGTCTTTGCATCTTCATTGCATGAAGAAAAAATAAGTATTACCACATTCTAGTAATGACTACATTCTTACAGGTCCTGACTACTAGGTGGGAGAAAGTAGTAAAAAGCTCATCCATCATTTATCAAGGGATGATTAATTTGTCACTTTATATTCTTCTATTTTGTTTCACTTCTTAATGAAGACATTAGGAAAAAAATTAGTATTAATTCTGGGAACAACCAATAAATATTTTACCTTCTACTGATTTATGATAGCAGTCTAGCTCTTCCCCCTAAGGTGTGCCCCTCCTTGCAAGCCTTGCTGGCTAACGGGCAGTAATATTCTATTTGACCTCAACTTGATTCCAGGAAGGATAGAGATTTCCTGACACTCTAATTTGGAAAAAATGGTGATAAACTTAAGAGCTATCTGATCATTTTATTCTGGCATTTCTATGAGCAAAATGATATATGTTAAAATTTATTCCAGCTATTTAAAGACTTAATAAAGTCTTAAAGAATTCTTAGTAATAATTTAAGGGTAGAAGTATTTATGAAAAACATTTTTTTATGTACTTAGTACCATATAAAGCTAAGTTTTTTGACTTGTTATCTTTGCTTAATTTATGACACAAAGCAAAAGCATCATAAACTTACGAGGCAAAAATTTACTGAACATTTTTTACATCCGATCTCTTATGTTCCTGGTTTGTATTAAGTTATTCATGTGGATTTATTTTAAATTGCATCTCAAAAATAATGTAATATATTAAAGATGGAAATACCCATTATTGTTTCTATGTATGTTGTGCTGTGGAAGTCAAAGTCGCTCAGTCATGTCCGACTCTTTGTGACCCCATGGACTATACAGTCCGTGGAATTCTCCAGGCCAGAATACTGGAATGGGTAGCCGTTCCTTCTTCAGGGGATCTTCCCAACCCAGGGATCGAACTCAGGTTTCCCCGGCATTGAGGGTGGATTCTTTACCAGCTGAGCTATAAGGGAAGTCTGAGCTGTGGAGAGTAAGTGTTTCAAAGTTCACACTAAACATTCCACAAGGGGGCGCCAAAGACTCACTTATAGTGATTTTTACTTTCCTTCAAAAAAGTAAATTTAGCTTTTATATACTAGACATCGATGTGATGTGACATTGCCAGATAGGGGAAGTATTCCTTCACTTTTAAAATGTATATAGAATTAAATGTTTGTAGTAGTTATTACTCAGAGTTGGTAATTAAAATATTTTAGCTGGCTTGCAAGAGTGTACTGTTTTCCGGAATGACTTTGAACAGAATACCTTGTTGGCGGTTGGGTCTGTGGCTGGGCCATCTTTTTTCCCCTTGCCCAGTGGCTTGCCATCCTGGCTCCCTCATCACAGACTGTGGGGCCAGAAGAATGGAAGGAGCAGTAGAAACATGGAGGTGGGTGCTAATTATGAATGGGGGTGGCGTGCTGCCGATTTTTTCCTTTTGGAATTCTCATTTCTGCAGAAAGGAGGTGCTGGCTCAGGCCCATCCTGCCTAGATTCTGCTCAGTGCCTCCTCACGGGTCTCTCTGCTTCTACTTTCTCCTTGTCTGACTCCGTCCTCAGTGTCCATTGCCAGGTTATTTGTACTAAAATGTGGCTCCAATTATGTTGCTTCCTATTAAAGATGTAGCAGAATTTAGGATCTCCTAATGGTCCTAACTTTCTAGCAATCTCTCCCACCATTCCACTCTGCACTCTTTGTTCCAGCCAAACCAGACTCACTGTTTTCTAAACGTCCCCAGTGCCTTCTCCCACTTCCTCTCCCTTGCCACACTAAATCCCATCAGATCCAGCTAACCCTTAGTTTCTCTCTATGAATCATTTTCTGATCTCTCCAACAAGGTGAAATTCTTACCTTCTTTGAATCTACTGTTCATTTATACCTTTCTTGTGGTAATTCTGGCATGTCTATTTGTATCAATACAAATTCTTTTGCCCTTAGCAAGTTCCTTAAGAACAGAATTGTTTTATCCACCTCTCTGTCTTAGAGCAGGACGTCTTGTACATGATAGATGGTGCAGCAAGTATTAACTGCTGAATAAATAATGATTATCATATGATATGATAATATGATATAAAATATATTATGAATGAAAATTAAGATATGCATGCATGTATGTGTATATACATGCATATATGTTAGGAGTTTCATGGCAGAGGATTTTGGCCTTTAGAGGTGAAATATGCATCACTTTAAGTGGCATAGAACTACATGCAGAAAGTAAACAACATTCAAATTTATGTGCTGGGGTGGCAAAGGTACTTAATTTTTTTGTGTATTGGTATTCAAAAGAGGGAAATATGTGTTCAAAACTTAGTACTTGTATTAAAGGAAAAGTATTTTATTTTTCCCCTAGCTTTATTGAGGTAGAACTGACATAAGACTGTGTAAGTTTACTGTGTACATGTTGACTCGATGCACATTTGCAAAATGATTTCCATTCTTGTATTAGGCTACAGTTTCCATCCCATCACATAATTGCTGTTTCTTCCATCCCATCACCTAATTGCTATTTCTTCTTGTGTGTATCTGAGAAGGCAATGGCACCCCCACTCCGGTACTCTTGCCTGGAAAATCCCATGGGTGGAGGAGCCTGGTAGGCTGCAGTCCATGGGGTCACGAAGAGTTGGACACGACTGAGCGACTTCACTTTCACTTTTCACTTTCATGCATTGGAGAAGGAAATGGCAACCCACTCCAGTGTTCTTGCCTGGAGAATCCCAGGGACAGGGGAGCCTGGTGGGCTGCCGTTTATGGGGTCGCAGAGAGTCAGACATGACTGAAGTGACTTAGCAGTTAGCATACACATGCTCTGGCTTCCCTGATAGTTCAATTGGTAAAGAATCTGCCTACAATGCAAGAGACCCAGTTCGATTCCTGGGTTGGGAAAATCCACTGGAGAAGGGAATGGCTACCCACTCCAGTGTTCTGCCTGGAGAATCCCAGGGACGGGGGAGCCTGGTGGGCTGCCGTCTATGAGATCGCACAGAGTCAGACACGACTGAAGCGACTTAGCAGCAGCTTGTGTGTATGGTGGGAACATTTGATTTACTCTCTTAGCATCTTCGAGTACATAATACAGTATGATTAGCTATAATCACCATGCTGTACATTAAAACCCCAGAACTGGTTAAGCTGATAACTGAATGTTATTTTATCTCTTGGATGTTTTTATGCATTTTGGTAAATATTAATGACTTGAATAAGTTTGGGTGTCACCTGAAAAAAGCTGAATAACCTTAAATATTTAAAATAGCTCATAATAATACAGTCATGGGTTAAGAACAAAACAGTTATGATCTGGTTTGAGTACAAATCTGATCTTATTGAAGTAGAAATCTGAGTCTTTTATTTGTTTAAAATCTTAATTGCTGAATTAATAATTGAGCAGTTCATAATATGAGATAAACGTTGTCCAACTCAGTTTTATTTACTTTTTTAGCTGATAACCGAGGGAACTTCAAATATAGTTGTTTGCTTTTGAAAGAGCTAAACTCGAGTCCCTGCCCAAATGGAGGATGAACGCTCCCTGTGCTCTGACCCTCCCATCACTGAGAGTTTGCCTCTGTTGCTTTCTCCTTCCGATTGTCGTTTTCTCCCTTCCCCTCCACCTCACTCCTATTTGCTTTTTAAACCTCTGCTCATTGGACACCAGAGCTGATCACCTTCCCCGATCCCCAGACTGGTTGTGTCAGTCTCTAGAGACCATTTGTGTTCTCACAGCATTTATTAGAAGGTCTATGCTTTCCTCATTAGACAGTGAAGTCCTCTGACCCGTGTCTGAGTCCCCAGTACTCAGTCTAGTACCGAAGCACTGAGTAGAAGATCACCGTTTGCCAGAAGGCTTCCATCCACCTTTCCCATGCCCACCCTGGGTTAGGTATATACATGGGCTGGCCTGGGGCACGGAGAGAGGGCATTCCATGTCACTGTTGAAAATAAGGCGCTGTCAGGCTGCCCTCACGGGAGGCCTCCTTTTCCCTTATTCTCGGCTGCCAGGAAAATGTCCACTGCTGCCTCTCTATTTCTCTACTGATACAGAGGATAATCTGCACTCATTTTCAAGTTACTTTGTAAGTGCTTTTGAATTGTTTCATAAGGAGTGTAAATATCCCAAGGGCAGGGGCTATTCTTTCTTAGCAGTCTCTAGTGCTCTAGTGTCTACTAGTATAATCAGAGACACAGTAAATGTTGACTAAATGCGCTCTGGACTCCTGAGACAGTGACCTCAATTTACAATATTTATAGATCTTTATTGTTGGTGGCTAATTTTTAATTTGGCCAGGAAGTGAACCATGTATCTTACATTATCTCATTATATTAAGAGCAAAGCTATGAGAGTGGTACCATTATACTTGCTTCCCACCCTCCAACCCCTTTTAGCTAAGGCTTAGAGGAGTTTAAAATTGTGTTCATCCCCACTAGTGAATTTAGGGCTGAGGCTAAAATGGTGGCTGTTTGACTGCAGGCTTTCTGCCTGCTCATACTAACCTGAGTAGTAGCTCTCTCCCATGGCAGCAAAACTTTGGTTCTCCTGCTCCCTGATTATTAGAGAATCACTTGCTGTTGGTTTGGCTTAAGGTAAGGAGATATGAAATTCAAGCTAATGGACTTTTTATTTTCCCTGATCACTGATTGTCATTTAGTCGCCAAGTTTTTATCAACTCTTTTGTGACCCCATGGACTGCAGCTCGCCAGGCTCCTCTGTTCATGGAATTTCTCAGGCAAGAATATTGGAGTGGGTTGCCATTTCCTTCTCCAAGGGGTCTTCTTGACCCAGAGATTGAACCCACGTCTCCTGCGTTGGAAGGCAATTCTTTACCGCTGAGCCAGGAGGGAAGCCCTATACCTGATTGGCAGATTAAAAATTAAGATCTTCCGGTAATCCCACTCATGAGTACATATCCTAAAAAGATGGAAGCTCTAATTTGAAAAATAATGCACCTTGGTGTTCATAGTGGCACTATTTACAATGCCAAGGCGTGGAAGCAAACTAAGCATCATCAAGAGAAGAATGTGGAAAGGTGTGGTGTGTGTGCGCGTTTATAGTTGTTGGTGCTCAGTCTCCACTCTTTGCGACCCCACAGACTGCAGCACGCCAGGCTTCCCTGTCCTTCACTATCTCCCAGAGTTTGGTCAAACTCATGTCATTGAGTAAGTGATGCCATCCAGCCATCTCCTCCTCTGTCGTCCCCTTCTCCTCCTGTCTTCAATCTTTCCCAGCATCAGGGTCTTTTCTAACGAGTCAGCTTTTCTCATCAAGTGGCCAAAGTATCGGAGCTTCAGCTTCAGCATCAGTCCTTCCAATGAATATTCAGGGTTGATCTCCTTTAGGATGGACTGGTTGGATCTCCTTGTAGTCCAAGGGACTCTCAAGAGCCTTCTCCATCACCACAGTTTGAAAGCATCAATTCTTCAGTGCCCAGTTTTCTTTATGGTCCAACTCTCACATCCATACATGACTACTGGAAAAACCATCCATTTGACTAGATGGACCTTTGTCAGCAGTACGAAATAATATATGTACACACACACACACACACACACTATATAATGAAATATTGGTGGTTTAATCACCAAGTCATGTCCAACTCTTGCAATGTTATGGACTGTAGCCCACCAGACTCCTTTGTCCATGGGATTCTCTTGGCAAGAATACTGGAGTGGGTTGCCATTTCCTTCTCCAAATGGAATATTATGCAGCCATAAAAAAGAATGAAATAATGCCATTTGCAACAGCATGGATGAACCTAGGGGCTTCCCAGTTGGCATAGTGGTAAAGAATCCGCATGCTAATGCAGAAACCACAGGAGATGCAAGTTCAATCCCAGGGTCGGGAAGATCCCCTGGAGAAGGGAATGGCAACCTACTCCAGCATACTTGCCTGGAAAATCCCACGGACAGAGGAGCCTGATGGGCTACAGTCCATGGGGTCGCAAAGAGTTGGACATGCCTAAGTGACTGCACATACACACATGAATGTACCTAGAGGTTGTATACTAAGTGAGTTGGAGAAAGATAATATATGATATCACTTATATGTGGACTATAAATGAACTTATTTACAAAACAGAAATAGAGTCACAGACAAAGAAAACTTACTCAGGAGGTTCTTCTCTGGTGGTCCAGTGGCTAAGACTCCATACTCCCAATGCAGGGGGTCAGGTTCGACCTCTGATCCCGGTACTAGATCCCACATGCTGCAACTAAGAGTTTGCATGCTGCAGTGAAGTTTGAGGATCCTGCATGCCACAACTAAGACCCAGTGCAGCCAAAAAAATTAATATTTTTTATTAAAATTTTTTTTTATTTTTACTTTATTTTACTTTACATTACTGTATTGGTTTTGCCATACATTGACATGAATCCGTCTCAGGTGTACATGAGTTCCCAATCCTGAACCCCCACCCCCGCCACCTCCCACCCCTTATCAACTCTCTGGATCATCCCCATGCACCAGTCCCAAGCATCCTGTATCCTGTATTGAACATAGACTGGCGATTCGTTTCTTACATGATAGTATACATGTTTCAGTGCCATTCTAAAAATTAATATTTTTAGGAAAAAAAGAAACCATACTCATGGTTATCAAAAGGGAAAGGCAGGGGAGGGATAAATTGGGAGTATGGGATTAACAAATGCATACTACCACACATAAAATTAGCAATAAGGATTTACTGGATAGCACAAGGAACTATTCTAATATAATATATATGGTATAATATTATTTATAATAATATATAACATTTTAATATACGCTGTAATAGAAAAGAATTAAAAATAGATAATGTACATATAGGGAGGCCCAATGCTCAAGAAGTAAAGAAATCACCTGTAATGAAAGAGACGCAGGTTAGATCCCTGAGTTGGGAAGATCCCCTGGAGAAGGAAACAGCAACCAACTCCAGTCTTCTTGACTGGAAAATCCCAGAGACAGAGGAGCCTGGCGGGCTACAGTCCAAAGGGTTGCAAAGAGTCGGACACGACTGAATGCGCACATACACATATATATGTATGATTCAGGTGTACATGAGTTCCCAATCCTGAACCCCCACCCCCGCCACCTCCCACCCCTTATCAACTCTCTGGATCATCCCCATGCACCAGTCCCAAGCATCCTGTATCCTGTATTGAACATAGACTGGCGATTCGTTTCTTACATGATAGTATACATGTTTCAGTGCCATTCTAAAAATTAATATTTTTAGGAAAAAAAGAAACCATACTCATGGTTATCAAAAGGGAAAGGCAGGGGAGGGATAAATTGGGAGTATGGGATTAACAAATGCATACTACCACACATAAAATTAGCAATAAGGATTTACTGGATAGCACAAGGAACTATTCTAATATAATATATATGGTATAATATTATTTATAATAATATATAACATTTTAATATACGCTGTAATAGAAAAGAATTAAAAATAGATAATGTACATATAGGGAGGCCCAATGCTCAAGAAGTAAAGAAATCACCTGTAATGAAAGAGACGCAGGTTAGATCCCTGAGTTGGGAAGATCCCCTGGAGAAGGAAACAGCAACCAACTCCAGTCTTCTGACTGGAAAATCCCAGAGACAGAGGAGCCTGGCGGGCTACAGTCCAAAGGGTTGCAAAGAGTCGGACACGACTGAATGCGCACATACACATATATATGTATGACTGAATCACTTTTCTGTGTACCTGAAACTAATATGATATTATAAATTGACTGTGCTTGTTCTTAGTTGCTCAGTCGTGTCCAGCTCTTTGTGACCCCATGGACTGTAGCCCGCCAGGCTCCTCTGTCCATGGGGATTCTCCAGGCAAGAATACTGGAGTGGGTTGCCATGCCCTCCAGGGGATTTTCTCAACCCAGGCATAGAATCCAGGTCTCCCGCATTGCAGGGGGATTCTTTACCATCTGAGCCATCCAGGAAACCGAGTATTGTATTGATATTGTCAATTAACTATACTTCAGTTAAAAAAAAATGAAGAGATCTTTTATTTTGACCAAAGTTCTTTACAACTGTTTTTAACAGACTTTTAAGAGCAGTTTTAGGTTTATAGCAAAATTAAGAGAAAGTACAGAGATTTCCCATAGACTCCCTGTCCCTACACCTTCATAGGCACGCCATTTATCCACATCCCCACCAGAATGGTTCATTTGTTGTAACTGATGAACCTACATATACACTTTGAAAGTGAAAGTGAAAGTGAAGTCATGTCTGACTCTTTGCGACCCTGTGGACTGTAGCCCACCAGGCCCCTCTGTCCATGGGATTCTCCAGGCAAGAATACTGGAATGGGTTGCCATTTCCTTCTCCAGGGGATCTTCCCAAACCCAGGGATCGAACCCGGGTCTCCTGCATTGCAGGCAGATGCTTTAACCTCTGAGCCACCAGGGAAGCCCACTTTATGATCACCCAAAGTTGATAGTGTATCTTAGGGTTCTCTGTTGGTATTGTATAGTCTGTGCATTTGGACAAATGTATAATGACTTGTATCCACCATTATAATATCATACAGAGTATTGTCACTGCCCTAAAGGTCCTCTGTGCTCTGCCTTTTCGTCCCTCTTGCCACTGATCTCTAGCAGCCCCGATCTTTTTACTGTCTCTATAGTTTTGACTTTTTTAGAACATCCTATGATTGCAATCATATGGTCTGTAACCTTTTTCAGATTGGCTTTTTACTTAGTAACATGTCTTTGTGGCTTGATAGCTCATTTCTTTTTAGTAGTAGTGTTAGTCACTCAGTTGTGTCTCTTTGCAGTTTTTGCAATTTGCATTTCTTTTTAACACTCAATAATATTCCACTGTCTGGATGCATCAGAATTCATCTGTTTATCTACTGAAGGGCATCTTAGTTGGTTCCAAGTTTTTCCAGTTATGAATAATGCTGCTATAAACATCCATGTGAAAGTTTTTGTGTGGATACAAGTTTTCACCTCCTTTGGGTAAATACCAGGGAGCACAGTTGTTGGGTCATATGGTAAGAGTATGTTTAGTTTTATAAGAAACCATCAGTCTCCCAAAGTGGCTATAACATTTTGCTACCTCACCAGCAATTTTTCAGTTAGTTCCTGTTGCTCCACATCCTCTCCAGCATTTGGTGTTGTCTGTGTTTGGATTTTAACCTTTTGATGAGATGTGGTATCTCATTTTTTTTATAACTTCCAATAATATTACTTCTTCATTAAATGTAATTTGCTAATCTAACACATATTTTTTGAGCATTTACTGTATCATGGCAGGCTTTGTTCTAGGTTCTGGGCCTACAGGAGAGGCTCACATAGGACAAAAAATCCCTTGGAGCTCAAACAAATTCATTTTTAAAGAAAAGTAGAGGAGGGGAGGAAAAAAAAGGAAGAGAAAAAGTAAAAGTAATGTATTCTTTATCTGTAAAAATTACAAAATCCTAGAGCAATATTAGTGTTCAAACTTTAGGAGAGGGTTAAAAAATTGAATTATCTCATCACTTTGTGAAAGAAACAAAGTCATGTAATGGAATATATTGACAATTAGAATAAATCTAAACCAGCAGGTCCAGATGGTAGTTATCTTGGGTAAGTTAAGAAATTGCCTAATGACTGTATTGAACTAAATATGTTCCTTCTTCAAAAATTATGAACTATTAAGTGAGGAAATAGAAAAAAAGAGTGCTGTTTTCTAGTTAAATGTGGTATGGAGTGGGTTGTTAGCCAATACAGACAAGATATGTAATTTCACAAAAAGGAAAGAATCAGTGATTATCAAAAAGAGAATGGCAAGAGACTATGTAAATTGTATAATTTGTGTTTCTGATCTCTTGTCACATCTCATTGGGTGTTGAGTTGCCATCCAGCTCCTAGGAAAAACAATTCTACTTGCATTATCCTGTCATTCTGATCCATTTATTTAGGAATAAAAATGATTCATGTAAAAATTAAGGATATAGTTTAGCTTTGCGGAAATACATGAAAACAACCCAAATGAGAGCAAACAAAGGCTATTCATTCAGAGCCTGTTGCAGCCAAGGAGTCAGCCACCGTCACTTGCATGTGGCAGTGGCTCAAAGGCAGGCAAGAGAGTGGGAAAGTGGTGTAGTGAAAGGAGGGGAAGACTTCAGGTAAGCTCGGATTGGAGGCTGTTGGCAGGGGGAGCTGGAAGCGGGCAATCTAGGATCCAGCAGGCACGCTATGTTACTAGTTAGGGAAGCATATTTGGTTTTCCCAGGTTGGTTCTGAGTTGGAAGTGGGGGTAAAAATAAGAAATTGGCCATTACCCATGAAGTCTTGACCACGTGGGACCTACTGCTGCAGAAGCTGCGGCTTGGCTTCCCAGGCTGGTTACTTCAGAGGTTTGAGAGTTCTGTTGTCATATATGATCTGGCCATGGTCCATTTGTACATTCAGACTCTCTATTAAATATTCTATTACTATCAATTAAAATCATAATAATATGAATTTCATTCTTTGATGCTACTATTTCTGTTTACATTTAGAAAGATCTGGAACTAGACTTAAGTTTGACCCTACCACACCAAACCAAGGTAGGATCAATACATGCAAACAGGCACCAAACAGGTAGGATGCCTGAAAAATCTGCTGTTGATTGTCAAGGAGATGTACACACACACACATACACTCCAGGCTCTCCAGCAGACTTGTGAGAATCACTGGGTAAATCCCTGTCGTTTCTCACTCTGAGCAAATGAATCCTTGCAGTTCAGATCAGCCCTCATGACATTTGGTTTGGGCTTCATATTTGGAAAGCTCATCATTTTTATTTTTTTGGTCTACAGCACTTTAACATGATATCACGTCTGTTCTGTTCCACAGTTGTATCACAGTTTTAGCTGTTTTGCAGGGAGACTGTCTGGGATGCTTTCTGAGGTTTCCCCAAACTGCCTTTAGGTGTGTACTGCTGCTGCTGCTAAGTCACTTCAGTCGTGTCTGACTCTGTGCAACCCCAGAGACAGCAGCCCACCAAGCTCCCCCATCCCTAGGATTCTCCAGGCAAGAGCACTGGAGTGGGTTGCCATTTCTTTCTCCAATGCATGAAAGTGAAAAGTGAAAGTGAAGTCGCTCAGTCGTGTCCGACTCCTAGCGACCCCATGGACTGCAGCCTACCAGGCTCCTCCGTCCATGGGATTTTCCAGACAAGAGTACTATGTACTACAGAGTCTGTTTTAATAAATTTATCTCAAACGCACCTTTCTAATTCTCTTAGAATATGTCCAGAATCAAAAGAGAATAGACAAAAACAATCCATTTATGTAGATCCAGTTCTTATTATAAGCTTGTGATTTTGAACTGCCTTGGTTTTCAACAATCATATAGACTAGTCACAGAAAAAGCCCTTTTTTGGAAAATCTAGCTAGTTTGGGGGGGCCAGAAACATAATAAATTGTGTTAAAAGTAGGTAAAATATAATAGAGAAATACAAATCAAAACCACAATGAGATACCACTTCAAACCCAGTAGGATTGTTATTTAGTTGCCAAACTGTGACTCTCGGGACCCCATGGATTGTAGCCTGCCAGGGGAGAATACTGGAGTGGGTTGCCATTTCCTTCTCCAGGAGATCTTCCTGATCCAGGGATCGAGCCTATGTCTCCTGCATTGGCAGGCAGATTCTTTACTCCTGAGCCACCAGGGAAGCCCACCCAGTAGGTTGGCTAGACCAAAAAGACAGATGATAACAATGTTAGTGCTAAGATGGGGTAAATCAGAAATCTCATCCACTGCTGGTGGTAATATAAGATGGTACAGTCAGTTTGGAAGACTTGTAGTTCCTTAAAAATTAGAGTTGCCAAACAATTACCACATTACCAGCAATTCCACTCCTAGGTATATATCCAAGAGGAATGAAGACATATGTCCACACAAAAACTTGTACACAAATGCTCATAGCAGCATTATTTATAATAGTTAAAAAAACAAACAATCCAAATGTCTATCAACTGATGGAATGGACAAATTGCGGTACATCCATACAACTGAATATTATTCAGCAGCTCAAAGGAAGGAAGAACCGGTTCATGCCACAACATAGATGTATCTTAGAAACATGATTATGCTAAGTGAAAGAAACCAGTCACAAAAGACCAGCACATGGTGTGTTCTGTGATTCCATTTATATGAAATGTCCAGAATATACAATTATTAATACATAGAGACAGAAGGTAGTGGGTACATAGGGTTGGGTGGGGATGGGATCATAGGGGTATGAGGTAAAGGATATGAGGTGATGAAAATGTTCTAAAATTGATTGTGGTGATGGTTGTGTTGTAGCCACGCGTTCTGGGAAACAAACTCAGAAGGACAATGCAGATAGTGGAGTGCAGTTTATTACACTGGTGGGCCCAAGGCAGAGTCTCCTTTTAGCCAAGGACCCCGACCAGCATTTGTGAAAATCTTTTATACCCCATGTGTACGTGTCTGAACCCACCACTCCAAATTCCTTGAGAATTACATAAAAAAAGGAAGGGTAAATACAATCCCAGTAACCCCATCATTCATGTGTTTTGTGCTCAAACAGTTAAACAATTGGCCAATAATCAATAAGCCTGAGGTTACACTCCGATAGGTACGGAAAAATTTATGGCCTGTCCGGAGGGGCTCTTATCCTTCTGTTGTTGTCTCCATAGGCACTAAACACAGAGTTCAGAGTCCATTAGAGAGTTGGCCAAGCATGATCAACATGACAGGCCTAAGATGAAGTCCAGGCCCTATGAATTACCTCTTCAGTTGCACAACTGAATATCCTAAAAACCACTGAATCATACAGTTTAATAGGTGAATATTATATGTGAATTACATCTCAAAATTGTTATCAGAAAAAATCATCAAAACATTAGAATAGCTTATAACCTAAGTATTTGGGTTCAAGTTACTGTTTTTATGATTCTTATGCTGTTTTTAAAATCTGACGAGATTATTTTTAGAGAGGCTGCAAAACCTGGTAGAGGCTTTGAATTAGACAGACCTGGGTCAGCTGGTGGATTCAACACTTGCAAGCTTTGTTTGTCTTTGAGCAAATTTTATGTCTCTCCAAGTCCCAGTTTCTTAAATTGTTGAGGATAATATCAATCTCTTGTGGTTATTGTTAAAGGCTCACAGTGTGTGCACTGTGTTAGTCACACTTAATATTAAAACAAATTATTGGCTTCTCATCAGTATAGCTGTCTAAAACAGGAATTAACAAATCTTGTCTATGAGTAGGGCACAGTGAAGAGTAACTGCAATAAAGAGAAGCTATTTCAACAAATATGTACCGAGCACAGCAGCACTCAGTAGTGGGTGCTGAGTGGGGAGGTTGTTAAAAGAATACGAATCACCTTCATCCCCAGGAGTTCACTGTCTGGTGAGTGGCACTGAGAGTAGCCGGTGTCCCTTTAAGACGAGAGGGGAGGCCAATGAAAGGAACTCACAGGAAGGTATTAAAGAATGAGAAAATTGAGCCTGATAAAGGCAGAAGGACTTCCCTGGTGACAAAACAATCAGTGCAAGCAAATGCCTGACAAGCCTGTTTGTACGTCAACTTTCCAACGTATATCTCCCAAATTCCAGGCTTCTATATCAACTGCAAACTGAAAATCTTTGCTTGGATGGTTAATAGGCTTCTTAACCTCTCCCCCACCCGTGGTCCACGCACAGTAGCTCCATCCTCTCGGCTGCTCATGGCAAAAACCTTCAAGTTATTCTCAGCTACTTTAATTCCCACATCACTTTGTCAGGGAATCCTCTTAGCCCTACTATCAAAATATATACCGAATCTGAGTCCATCTCAAACGTGTTACTGCTGCGGTCCTGCTCTGAGCCACCTGCTCTTGCCTGCTACTGCTTGGCCCATCTGCATTCTCTGCATGGCACTCAGAATGATCATTTTCAAATAAAAGTAAACTTGTGTACTTCTTTATTCAAAACTTCTATAATTGGGATTTCACTCAGAATGAATGCTAGAGGTCTTAAGAGGGCTGAGAAAGCCCTTGGTGATTTGCCCCTCACATGTCCCCTTTCCATTCTCCTTTACTCCCTTGACTTCATCTGGTCTGCTGATTTTGTTTGGCCAAGTTAGTGATTTATTGTTTTTTTTTTTTTTTCTGTCCTTTCCCTGTCCTATTGAAAAGGCAATAAATATAACTAAGCAGATGTTACAGTTTCTTGCAGGACTAGCACCCATTGTCACTCTTGTTTGCTTAAGCACTCACACACCTGCAGGCCCTAGGAGGCAAAAATGGAGCCACAGAATTCAAGGAGGTCAAATTTGCATTTGGATAATTTTGCTTTCATCTTAGAGAATGGATTTAAGAGGAACTTCTCTAGAAGCAATGACTGAGAAACAAGTTAGGAAGTTTTCACAACAGTCCGAATGGCAGGCTGTGCTAAGACTCTGGTTGTTACAAGACAGAAAAGATTCCAGATTCCTGAAACACTTTAAGGTGTCCTTGGCAGGACCCAGTGCCTGAGTGAATGTGGTGTTTCTGGCTTTGAGTCACTTAGTGGATGAAGGTACCACTTACTGAATATAGAATTTATGAAGGAAGATGGAATTCGAAAACAAGAAATGAGGGATAATGTGAATTTCCTTTTGGACATTTTGATTTGGGCGTATCCAGGGGGAGAGGTCGGAGAAGGCAATGGCAACCCACTCCAGTACTCTTGCCTGGAAAATCCCGTGGACGAAGGAGCCTGGTAGGCTGCAGTCCATGGGGTCACTAAGAGTTGGGCAGGACTGAGCGACTTCATTTCACTTTTCACTTTAATGCACTGGAGAAAGAAATGGCAACCCACTCCAGTGTTCTTGCCTGGAGAATCCCAGGGACGGCAGAGCCTGCCATGGGGTCGCACAGAGTCGGACACGACTGAAGCGACTTAGCAGCAACAGCAGCAGGGAGAGAGGTCTGGGAAGAACTTTGAGCCACAACATTGCGAAAAACGCTCATTTCCCCTTAATTATAAATACTGTTCTTCTTTTTTACAAATTTCACTCTTAAACTCCTCTGTCATAACTTTTCCGGGCACACACACTCTGGGCACCCTCAGTTTACTGTCCCCTTTTCACGTCTCCTCTGGTAATTGTAAAAATCTATCTTAATCGCTATCTTGAGAACGGGGCTGCCCTAACCGATTGGAGCAAAAGCTTGGGGGAAGATCTGGTTCCTAAAAGTACGGGAACACTTAACTTTTTACACAGGCATTCAAATAACTGTGAATGCGCTCAAGAGCTCCTTTAGTACCAGGAAAGCTCGTCTTCCTCCTCTTTTCAGGACCGGCCCGTACGGCCTCCACGTCAGGCACCCGCTCGAAGCGGGTCTACTCTTCCTGTAGTCCGAGCGGGGAGAACCTGCCTGAGCCGCGGTCGCCATAGTAACGAGGCCCCGGCAGGTTTGAGTTCGCAGGGAGACGCGTCTCCAGGGCCCCGGGGTGGCGGGGTCGGGGCGCGCGTCGTCCCGTAAGCCGTTGGCAGCGGCGCAGGGCCCTGGCCCGGAGGAGGACGGACCGGGGTGGCCCGCGTCCCTTCCTCGGCCCGGGGAGCACCCCCGCCCCCCCGGAAGGCGCGTGACGGGCCGCTGCTCGGCCCCGCATTGTCTCAGCTCCATAGCAACTCGAGCCGCGCTAGGGCCACAGCGGCCAGGCCGCCCGGGGCCGCGCGCGCCGCTCCGCGTCGGCGTCCGTTCCCGGGGCCCGACGGCCCGCGCCCGTGGCGTCCTGACGGCCCGCGCGGGTTCCGGGGGCGCGGGGCGCGGGCGGCGGCATGCCCGAGAGG
>SJXQ01003847.1:101717-176046 GCA_006408695.1 Aepyceros melampus | reverse complement strand
CGGTAGGTGGGGCGGCCGGGGTCGGGGCCGGGGCGCGCGGGGCGGCCCCACCGCGCACCGCCTCTGGGCTTCCCTTTGCCTCCCTCTTCCTAACCTTGGTAGCACAGACCCCAGAGCCCTCTCCGCATTTTGTAAGAAATTTAACCCGCCACCCCCCTTTTCCAGTGCCTCGTTGGCACCGTCTTATTTTATTTTGCTTAATTCTCCGTTTTGCAGCGGGAGTCATGGAGGCCTCCATCTATTAAGGTTGACTCTGGGGGTCGCAGTCGATTAGTGACCAAGCTGGATTCCAGAGGCCTTTTCTCCCCACTTCCACCTTGAATTCCAGCTTCAAATTCAATCCATGTGCAGAGAGCGAACAGAGGGCCAAACGTTTTACTGAGCTTGCCCACGTATAATGCAGGGCTGAATACCGCCTCAAATTATTTCATTTACTTTAAAAGGAAATCAGATTTGAGTGAGATAATGTAATATTTTATTTTGTTTCAGAGCCACCAACTATTACAGAAGAAGGATTTGTAAGTAGAATTTGGAGGGCTACTTCTTTTTTCCCCCTTGGCTTTTTAAAAATAGCAAATCATAGATCACTTTTTAGAAATGATGTTTCTTTTCCTTTCTTTTTGCCAAATGAGTTATAATATAAGCTTTGGTTTCATAACAATGGTGCTGGATTCAAGAATTTATTTTTCAACAGGTACATTTTAAGACGAGGCCAACTGATTTTTCATGGTGGATGTTGTCATTGTTAAAAGTTCTTTTATATAAATGGCCTCATTCAACTTTGCTAAGTTTGTTTGTTGTTTTTTTTGCTAAGTTTGTTGATGACTCCCTGAGAGTAGATTCATCTCCATGGTTTTATTGTATTCGGGCTGAGCAGTTCCTGGTTACAGTAAATTTTAGTAGGTGGCATTGATTAACACAAGGTCTATTTACAGTTATAATTCTTTTGAAAATGTACCAGATAGTCTCAGCTCAGACTTCTGGAGAGTTGAGCGGTAATAACTACTTGGCCAAGTACATTATATCTGTTGTCATTTAGGTGAGTGCTGTTTCTAGAGTAGTGGGTTCTACTGTGATTCCCTCTGTGTATTTAAGGAACTTGTCCCAGGTAATGAATGCATTAAGATAGGAGGCAGCAAAGCCTCATTGGTACAGAGGCTTGATTCCAAGAGTTCTAATGACTTCTCTACATTATTTGCTTATGTCCTACAGCACTTATTTCTCTTGTTGGTCAATTCTCTTATTTGTTTTTGGCTTTTTACTCAGCAAACATGAGTGCCTCTATATTCAGGTGTGGTGCTAAATGCTAAGGATAAGTCTCAAAAAGTTCATAGTCTAGTAGGGGCTGAGAGTAGAGGCTCTCTGTTACCTTGCGTCTGCTAGCACTTTCCAGATATTTGGTCCATCACTGAGGGAGACCAAAACAGAGGCACAAATAGTGTGCCAGAAACTCCAACAATCTTCCTGTTGCCTTGGCATTACTCTGGATAGTAGCAGATTTCTTTAAGCTGCTTCCTGAACTGTTCTTCACGGAGGCTAGAGGTAAGCATTTTTTTCGAGATAACCTTTTCCTGTACAACTCCAGCACAATCTCTCACAGGCGTTACCCTTAACATTTGAATTGCCTGCTGACTTCTCCACATCTTTCCCCAGCTTATGGCAATTTAATGAGGTTACTTTGAAAATTCTATTAGCCATTCCTCTTTCTCTTTATTTATTTCTTTTTTTTTGCTAATTCCACTGTCTCCCAGTTCTCCCATCTTCATGTCCTCCCTTCCTGGCTTCTCTTTTTTCTTACCCATCAAAGTATAGACCTTCTTCAGGATTCTCTGGGAGAACTCTTTGCCTATGGCTTCTGCCACCCTTGTTTCACAGGACTCCCAAACCTACACACCTCTAGTCTACACTCCTCTTATGATGTCAGAACTCTATATCTAGTGGGTTACTGGGTGGCTTCATCATCCAGATGTCCCTGCATAACTTCAGTAGTGTGAAGTGAACTAATCGCTACCTATTCTGTCTTTTTTCCTGTTTTTCTTATTTCAGGTAATAGTGCCACTGGCCATTGAAACACTCAAGTCAGAACCTTTCTTCCCTTTTCTTCACCTCCCACCTGTAGTCATTTCCAAAGTTCCTTTCATAGCCAAATCTTTTTCTCCATCCTCACAGCTACTGTCTTATTCAGGCCCTCATCCCTGAGCACAGACTTTGGCTGTATTCCTAGCTCATATCACTGCCTCCAGTGTTCCCTCTGCCAACTGCAGTTTTTCTTTGCCTGAGCCACGAAGAGCGAACTCTTGTGTGCAACCTGAATTGCTTGCTATGACTTTGCTCTACCTTTAGGATTTTTCCTTCTCCCATCTCTGCTACCTTAGCTGTCAAATTGCTATTAACTCTATAAGATATGCCATGTTACTCAATTGCTCAGCTTTTTTTTAACCTACTGTTTATTGAATGCTGACTGCATGGTAGTATTTAAACCTCAGAACAACCCTGTTAGGTAGTGACTAACACTCACCTCTCACAGATGAGGATGTCGGTGTTCACAGAGGCTCACTGACTTGGCTTGGGGCCACACTTCTAGTAATTGGCAGAGCTGGAATGTCAGAAGCCTCCCTTTAGCATGCAGAATCTTTTCTGCAACTTTTCAACCTTCTTTAACCTTATCCCCTAATACTGTCTATGTGATGAAGACAGTGTTCAAAGTGTCTTTGGTTTATAAAGTGCTTCCACACACCCTCTGCTCCAGCCAAGCTGCGCTGCTTGCCTCCTTGGCTTTACTGTGATTTTTGTCTCAGTTGTTCTCCCCCATGCATTTCACAACCTTGGGCATTCCTCCAGGTCCAGCTCATCTCCATGAAACCTTGCCAGCCTAAAATCATCCAGATTGCCTCTGAGCCTCGTGCAGCTTTCAGTCATGACCGCTTTGTAACCGGATCCTCAAATTCATCGGCTCACCAAGCATTATCTATAGATGAAAGAATCCGTATGTCTTGCACACAGTATTTCTCTTTCCCCAAAGTGTAAGAGTATTTTTTCTCATTAATATTTTCAGAAAGGAATTGTGTAACTGAGATCTCTGGTTTCCCATTCCACCATTTTCCACAGTACCTACAAGACATATTACTCTCCAAAATAATTAACAACGTTTTCTGGCTTCCCTTGCCAGAACCAAGTTTTATAACCAAGTTTTGATTTATGAAGTTTAAGCAGAAGCACTGTGTCCTGCTTCTGGAAAGCTGATGTTTACAGAGATGGAATTACCAACCCCTGGGTCACACAGCTGGTAAAACCGGTCAGATCACAGCTAGAACCTGGGTCATTCTGACTCTGACACTCAGATAAATGTAAAGGGAGAGAATATACCCTTTGTCATCTTTCTTGCTGGCTGGAAGGAGGGTGTGATCCTGGAGCTGAAGCAGTCATCTTGGATCATGAGGTAGAAGTGGCATGTTGCGAATGGCAGAGCCACAAGACCCAAGAGACCTGGGCTCCTAATAGGTTGGGACGCCACTGTGCCAGTTCTGCACTGCTTATAATTACACGAGAGACATAAACCTCTGTGTTATTTAAATAGTATTATTTTGGCTTTCCATTATTGGCAGCAGAGTCCTATACTAAAATAAAGAGCGTCCATATTTGCAGGAACTTAATTCTTATTGCGTTTTCTCAGTCTATGATGCTGTTAAGTATGTCTGCAAAATATTTTAACCTTTACATGAGGCCTCTGTCTTCAGTGGAGAGAATAACATTTACAATACTTTTTTTTTCTTGTCAGACTTTGGTTTGCATGCATTTTAACTTTGAAATTTTGCAGCTTCTTAACAGATTTCTGAGCTTCTATAGAGCTCATATTATGATTCAGTACACCCACATATTCTATATAGTGAATAAAATCAAGAGACACTGTAGTTTCATGTGATATTTTTTATATTTTAGTTGTTAAAAGTAGTATTGATTTTCAGCTAATCTTTAGGCTTTTCAGATTCATTTTCTGTTATTTGTATAGAGTGAATGAGTTTATTATAAACACAGAGCATTTCCCAAGCCTAAGGATATTCTCATTATTTTCATGTAATATGCAAAAAAAAAAAACAACAACTGCATCTGCTCCAGTCCTTGTGAGCAAGAGTGTCTTAGTTATATGAACATTAATGACCACATGGTGTTTACCTTTTCAGATTGTGAATAGAGTTGATTGCACATCAGTGGGGTTGGGGGAACTGTGAGAGCACACTTGGGTGGCACGCTGGTTGGCAGTCTGCGGAGTTGGTGGAGGACAGGAGCAGGTGGATGGAGGGTGCCAAGCGAGGTACCAGAAGTGTCTCTAACAAGTCATTTGGAAACTCAGACGGTCCTGGAGGTCCTTTGGAGAGTATTAGGCTATTTGGAATTCTTCCATCTCTGCGGAGTCCAGTTCTCTGGTTGGAACCAAATTCTCTAATGCTTTTTGAAACCGCAGAAATTGCTTTAGAAGTTCCATCAATACATTAGTTAACAAGTATATTGTTAAGCAACTAACTGTGCTTATCATTGTATTAGGCACTACTGGGGACACACTGTCCATCACTGTTCCCAAAAATTGTATACCTTTTATTTGGAGAGGTGACCTTTAATATGAAACAATACAAGGATAAGCAGTTTATGTTTGTGTGCATTTTGAACAAAAAGTGCATTAAGAGAAACTTTTAATCATAGGTAAGGTGTATACTGTACTTAGCCACTCAGTCATAAGGTGTAGCATGGGAGGAAAGATGATAAAGAGTATACTTTTTTACATTAGGATAACATGTTGTATCTGGGACTTTAGTACAGGAGGAAAGCCATAGGTGTTTGGCCAAATGAACCAACTGAACCCAAGCCAATGAATTAATTGAAAAAGTCCCATTTGGCTTTTTAGACAGTTGAGTTCAGTCGCTCAGTCGTGTCCAACTCTGCGACCCCATGGACTGCAGCATGCCAGGCCTCCCTGTCCATCACCAACTCCTGGAGCTCGCTCAACCAACTCCTGGAGCTTGCTCAACCTCCTGTTGATCAAGTGGGTGATGCCATCCAACCATCTCATCCTCTGTCATCCCCTTCTCCTCCCACCTTTAATCTTTCCCAGCATCAGGGTCTTTTCCAATGAATTGCCTCTTTGCATCAGGTGGCCAAAGTATTGGAGTTTCAGCTTTAACATCAGTCATTCCAATGAATATTCAGGACTGATTTCCTTTAGGATGGACTAGTTTCATCTCATTGTTGTCCAAGGGACTCTCAAGAGTCTTTTCTGGCACCACAGTTCAAAAGCATCAATTCTTGGCACTCAGCTTTCTTTATAGTCCAACTCTCACATCCATACATGACTACTGGAAAAACCATAGCTTTGACTAGATGAATCTTTGTTGGCAAATTAATGTCTCTGCTTTTCAATATGCTATCTAGGTTGGTCATAGCTTTTCTTCCAAGGAGCAAGCATCTTTTAATTTCATGGCTACAGTCACCATCTGCAGTGATTTTGGAGCCCCCCCAAAATAAAGTCTATCACTGTTTCCATTGTTTCCCTATTTGCCATGAAGCAATGGGGCCGAATGCCATGATCTTAGTTTTCTGAATGTTGAGTTTTAAGCCAGTTATTTCACTGTCCTCTTTACTTTCATCAAGAGGCTCTTTAATTCCTTTTCGCTTTCTGCCATAAGCATGGGGTTATCTGCCTATCTGAGGTTATTGATTTTTCTCCCAGTAATCTTGATTCTAGCTTGTACTTCATCCAGCCCGGCATGAAGCGCTGTGTGACTGGATAAAAAGGGAATTGACAGCTTCCTGTATATTCCCCAGGCCTTTCAAAGTTTCCTCCAGGAAAGAGAGTGAAATAGAAACCAAATGGAAAAGTACTGCTCAGTAGATGCTGATTGTAATGTGTGATGATAACTCTTCATAATAAAAGGAGATTCATACTTTTGCTCTTCATTGCATGAGCCACTCTTACTTGCTTCCTGCTTCATATACTATATTAATAATACCATATGCAGTTTTGCAGTCCAGTGAGGATCTGATAAATGGACTTTCAGCTCTTAAGTTCCTGAAATGCCTTTGATCTGTGTAATATATACTTTCAACAAGCCACTTTGTGGCATTTGTTTCCCCTTGTGTTCTCTTTTTCTGTTTTCCTTTTTTGGCAATATCTCTCCTTTTTATTTTATTGGAGGTGGTGGTTTAGTCACTAAGTCATGTCTGACTCTTGTGATCCCATGGACTGTAGCCCGTCAAGCTCCTCCGTCCATGGGATTTTCCAGGCAAGAGTACTGGAGTGGGGTGCCATTGCCTTCTCTGATGCACAGAGGTGCAGAACTATTAAAAAAATTGCAATGGCTAGAGCATGGTAATATGAGATGCGGCTGGACAGCTGGGCAGGAGCCAAGTTGCATTCATCCAAAACCCTTTTTTGTGTTAGAAAAAGATGGAAGATTGGAAGACAAGTGGAACTCTTGTATTGATTGTGGTGTTGCTACGAAGACTGATCCATACTGTAATGGGGTAAGGAGAGGTAGGAAGATGAGGTTAAGCACGTTATGAACAGGAGGGTGAAGCAGAGGTCCTGGAGGGGTCTGACTGGTAGTGCATGGGATCTCAGGATAGTGGTCAAAAGATCATCAGATGACCAGGGATTTATTCTAGATGTGATGATAGTGATTTGTGATCGGTCCTTTAGTGTGCAGGAGGCTAGGAAAGCTCCACAGATGCAGAGAAACATATCATTTCCTTATACAAAAGTCCCCCCCATTGAAGCATTTTTTAAATGCATACATTTAAACACATAGGAAAGTTAAAAGAACTATGTGGTGGGACTTCCCTGGCAATCCAGTGGTTAAGACTCCATGCTTCTGATGGCAGGGATGTGAGTTTGATCCCTGGTCAGGGAGCTGGGATTCCACATGCTGTGTGGCCAAGAAGGGGGAAAAAAACAGTGTGGTAAACACCTATATACCCATCAGCAAGATTTCACAGTCATTAGTATTTTGCTACATTTGCTTTTTCATGTTTCTTGTTCTTCTGTCCATCTCACCATTCATCCATCAGTCCGTTTTATTTTTATACATTTCAGAGTATAAGCTGTAGACATTGATGAGATACATATCACCTCTAAAATTAGTGTTAAATATTAATTTATGGTTCTTTTGTATATAAAATTTATGCACAGTGAAATGGAAAACTTGAATCCCATTTGAAAAATTTTAATAAGTGTATACACTTGTGTAATCAAATATAGAACATTTCTATAATCTTAAAAAGCCCTTTCAAGTCTCTTTCATGTTGATTCTTCCTACATTCCCCAAAGACTACTGTCCTGGTTTTCACCATGGATTAGTAACAGATTATAGATTTAAATTCATGTAAATGGAATCGTACAGTTGGTTTTCTCTTGTGTAAAACTGTGTTTGCTCAGCATGGCGATTTTGAGATTCTCCATGTTGTTGCATGATTCTGGCATATATTTAATTTTGGCTTCTCTGGTGGCTCAGGTGGTAATGAATCTTCCTGACAATGCAGGAGATCCAGGTTCAGTCCTTGGGTTGGGAAGATCTCCTGGAGAAAGGAGTGGCTACCCACTCTGGTATTATTGCTTAGAAAATTCCAAGGATAGAGGAGCCTGGCGGGCTACAGTCCATGGGGTCACAAAGAGTTGGAAACAACTGAGCAAGTAACACTTTCACTTTCTAACTTTTTTATTGTGGAAAATGTACATAAACTTACCATTTTAACCATTTTTAAGTGTATGATTTCAATGACATTAAGCACATTCACCTTGTACATCCGTCACCACTATCCATCTCCAGAACTTTTTCATCATCCCGAATTGAAAAGGCAGAGGAACCAGAGATCAAATTGCCAATATCTACTGGATCATTGAAAAGCAAGAGAGTTCCAGAACAATATCTACTTCTGCCTTATTGAGTATGCCAAAGCCTTTGACTGTGTGGATCACAACAAACTGTGGAAAATTCTTAAGAGATGGGAATATCAGACCACCTGACCTGCCTACTAAGAAATCTATATGCAGGTCTAGAAGCAACAGTTAGGACTGGATATGGAACAACAGACTGGTTCCAAAGTGGGAAAGGAGTGCA
The DNA here is from genome assembly GCA_006408695.1 of Aepyceros melampus. Taxonomy (NCBI): domain Eukaryota; kingdom Metazoa; phylum Chordata; class Mammalia; order Artiodactyla; family Bovidae; genus Aepyceros; species Aepyceros melampus. The sequence goes on along the minus strand of SJXQ01003847.1, from coordinate 167,938 downwards.
TCCAGGCTGTATATTGTCACCCTTCTTATTTAACTTATATGTAGAGTACATCATGTGAAATGCTGGGCTGGATGAAGCAGAAGCTGAAATCAAGATTGCTGGGAGAAAAATCAATAACATTAGATATGCAGATGACACCATCCTTATGGAAGAAGGCAAAGAGGAGCTAAAGAGCCTCTTGATGAAAGTGAAAGAGGAGAGTGAAATAATTGGCTTAAAACTCAACAGTCAGAAAACTAAGATCATGGCATTTGGTCCCATCACTTTATGGCAAATAGAAGGGGAAACAATGGAAACAGTGAGAGACTTTATATTTTTGGGCTCCAAAATCACTGCAGATGGTGACTGCAGCCATGAAATAAAAAGACGTTTGCTCCTTGGAAGAAAGCTGTGACCAACCTAGACAGTGTATTAAAAAGCAGAGACATTACTTTGCCAACAAAGGTCCATCTAGTCAAAGCTTTGGTTTTTTTGAGCAGTCATGTATGGATTTGAGAATTGGACTATAAAGAAAGCTGAACACTGAAGAATTGATGCTTGTGAACTGTGGTGTTGGAGAAGACTCTTAAGAGTTTCTTGGACAGCAATGAGATGAAACCAGTCCATCCTAAAGGAAATCAGTCCTGAATATTCAGTGGAATTACTGATGCTGAAGCTGACACTCCAATACTTTGGCCACCTGATGTGAAGAAGTGACTCATTTGGAAAGACCTTGATGCTGGGAAAGATTGAAGGCAGGAGGAGAAGGGGATGATAGAGGATGAGATGGTTGGATGGCATCACCGACTCAATGAACATGAGTTTGAACGGCTCCCGGAGCTGGTGATGGACAGGGAAGCCTGGTGTGCTTCAGTTCATGGGGTCACAAAGAGTTGGACATGACTCAGCGACTGAACTGAACTGAACTGAACTGAACCTATTAAATAGTGACTTCCTGGTACTCTTCTTCCAGCCTTCAGTTACCATTGTTCTACTTTCTGTCTTTATGGATTTGACTATTCTGTGTGTGCAGGCTAAGTTGTTTCAGTCATACCTGACTGTGACACCATAGGCTGTAGCCCATCAGGCTCCTCTGTCCATGGGATTCTCCAGGCTACAGTACTGGAGTGAGTTGCCAGGCCCACTTCTAGGGGATCTTCCCAATCCAGGGATTGAACCCACGTCTCGTGTCCTCCCACATTAGCAGGCAGATTCTTTACCACTAGGGCCACCAGGGAAGCCCTTGACTATTCTAGATAACTCATATAAGTGGAATAATGCAATATTTGTCCTTTTGTGTTTGGCTCATTTCATTTAGCATGACATTTTCAGGGATCATTCATGTTGTTTCATGTATCAGAATTTCATTCCTTTTCAAGGCTGAATAATATTCCATTATATGTACATACCGTATTTTGTTTATCCTTTCATATATCAGTAGGCATTTGAGTTGTCTCCATCTTTTGGCAGTTGTGAATAATGGTACTGTGCACACAGGTGTACAGCAAATACCTGTTTGAATCCTGCTTTCTGTTCTTTTGGGTATATACCCAGAAATGTATTGCTGGATTATAATGGTAATTATATATGTTTAACTTTTTGGGGAATGGTGGCTGTACCATTTCACATCACTACCAGCAATGTACAAGGATTCCAATTTCTCTGCATTCTCACCAGCACTTGTTATTTTTCTTCCTCTTTTTTTTTTTTTAATTGTAGCCATCCTAGTAGATGTGAAGTGATATCTTGTTGCTGCTGATGTTGAGTATCTTTTCATGTGCTTATTGACCATTTGTATATCTTCTCTGGAGAAACGTTAGTTTTTGCCTGTTTAAAAAACTTGAGGTTGTTATATTTTTCTTTCTGAGTTTTTAGAATTCTTCATATATATATTTGAATGTTAAATGCTTATCAGATATATGCTTTGCAAATATTTTCTCACATTCTGTAGGTAATCTTTCACTTTCCTAGTAGGGTCCTTTGATTCACAAGTTTTTAATTTTCACAAAAAATCATTTATTTTTTTTATTTTTGGCTTATGCTTTAGATGTCATATTTAAGAATCCATTGCCAAATCCAAAGTCATGAAGATTTATCCTTATGTCTTCTCTAAGTATTTTATAGTTTTAATGTTTATGTTTTAAGTCTCTGATCCATTTTGAGTTAATTTTTGTATATGTTATAAAGAGAAGATCCAACTTCATTTTTTGGCATGTGGATATCCAGTTTTCCTAGCACCATTTGCTGAAAAGAATGTCCTTTCTCTGCTGAATTGTCTTGGCACCTTTGTTGAAAATTATTTGACCATTTAAGAGAGGATTTATTTCTGGAATCTATTCTATTCCAATGGTCTGTATGTCTGTCTTTATGCCAGTACCACTTTGTTTTCATTACTGTAATTTTGTCATAAGTTTTGAAATTAGGATATATGGATCCTTCAGTTTTTGTTCTTTTTCAATATTATTTTGGCTATTCCAGGTCCCTTGAAATTCCTTGTGAATTTTAGGATGAGTTTTTCATTTCTGAAAAAAAAAAGGCATTGGGATTTTGATGGAGAATGTATTAAAATTTGTAGATTGCTTTGGGTAATATTGTCATCTTAGCAATATGGTCTTTCAATCCTTGAACATGGCATGTATTTCCTCTTATTTATATCTTCTCTAATTTCTTTCGGCAGTTTTTTAGTTCAGTGTACAAGTCTTTGCCTCCTTGGTTGTCATTATTTTCCCTACTATTGTAAATGGAATTGTTAATTTCCTTTTCGAATGTACATAACTTTTTAATATTAGGTCTTATGCTTGAAGTAACTATATGTAATTTCTAATCACGACTTTAATGTTTGATCTTTTACTATTCTTGTATAGTCTCAATTGTGAGAAACTGTATCTCCCAATAGGTGTTAAAATTTTTTAGACTTTTTAGACAGCCATTCAAAACTGCAGAAGTTGAAAATGAAATTTAAACTTAATAGTATCCCCTCTTTTCATTACAAATATAATGTTAAAAATTCTTAGGATAAACAAATTTAGAAGTCAATAAAGTGTTTCAATTATTTCAAAATAATGATGAAACTCTACAGCAGTATATGCATATATTTTTCAAGTGATTGCCTTGTATACTACTATGAGGATACATCAGTTGCCAGCAGACAGAAATATCTGTTGTATATGAAGGCAAAGACTTGGGGCCATTTTCCTTCCAAAGATCTCCTCTCCCTCTTTCCTCTAAGCTGTCAGCACCTTTGGCTGTGAACTGTCTTTTTGGACATCTCAAACAGAAACTCCTCCAGCAGCTTCATAGAACAGTGGTGTGTGCTACAGCTGGCTAATAAATCCATGTCCATCAGCTTGAGCAACTCTTTGGCTATACTCAGTGTCTGGGTGTGGGATATGGCTCATAAATCACAGTCTCCAGGGAAGTGAGTTGGATGAGGAGTCCCAAACAAGATTGCTCATAGCCAGAGATCTCCATCCTGGGAGCACCAGCCGTCCCTGACTGTTCCTGGTTGTCCTGCGACCTGAAGAGGCCTGCTTCTCACTTGACCACGAAAGCTGTTGTCTGCACACCATGGCGTGTCATGGCCATGCTGGGTTGCAGGCTCTAGTCTAGTGACTGGCTTGTTTAGAAAGGAGGAAAGGAAGAATCTATATGTATTTTAGGAAAAAGAAGCAAAATAGGTCCCTCCTGATAAGTATAATTCTGGAAATATGGTTTATGCCTGTCTCCTGATGGCTGATAGCATTCCCAGTCTAAACTGGGTCAGTTTAGGATTCTACCTTAGAAATTAGATGAATGGCTTTGGCTAGTATGTGGATGGCTTAAAGGGAGGTTGGAAGCTTGGGTTATTTTTCTGTTGGTGCCATTAGCTAACTGATTGCCTTTACAATGTTTTGCTTCCACCATGTCTTTCCTCACGCATGTCTGCCTTTTCTCTGCATTATTGCCTCTCTTGTGTATCTTTCTAGATACAGACGTTGAAGTTATTTGAAATATAATTCAAATGCCATTTTCCCTCTTGAGTCTTTTCTGAGTCCCCCTACCGAATAACATGTTTCCCTCCTTTTGGAGGAAACATTTTATGTGGTAATTTTCTTTGGAAGACACTGTATTCTTTTTTGGACTACATTTTTTTGTCTGTATTTATCTAGTTTTCCCTTCATTAGAAGACCTTCTTTGTATATCTTGCATCTTTGAGAGTTGTGAAGAAGTTGTAGTTTCTGTCATTTGAGGGTCCAGCAAAATGGTTCTTTAATCAATAAAAATTTTTACCTATTAGCATACACATATAAACTATTTTGTGTAACCCTCTTTCAGGAAGAAGTTTTGAGCAATTTGGACTAAAAATGGAAAAGCTGACTTCACTTTCACAGATGGCACACCTGTAATATGTGAAAAAACAGGTTTCAAGGGTGCATTCAACTCTGAAAAGCGTTCCTGCCTTCCATTGCGTCATTCAGCAGAGAATCTGTGTTGCAAATTTTGTAGTCAAGTTCTTGGAATGATGTAATGGAGGAATTGATTGTAACTCAGTTTTCTTCTTGATTGTACCACTAACCATCGCCAGTTTATTGGTTATTTGGAAGATGTTAAACCTGGATAATGGAGACTTAGTTCATTTTACTACAGCCAAGTGACTGGACTGTGGAAATTTGTTGAGAGTAACTGAGTTGCTCCTCCAAATCAAGGCCTTAAAAAAATTTTTTTTTAAACTAAAGGATTTGGAGAGTAAAGGGTTTATCATATCCTCATAGGTTCACAGGACTTTGCTACTCATGTGAGAAGATACTTGAACACACTGAACTAGAAACTGCAATGGGAAAATACGTTCATTTATTGAGAGACCCGCAGGCCTTTCCGTTCAAGTGTGACGCGAGGACTGAGCGAATGGCACTTGAAGGCCACACTTATTTCCCTTGTGAGCTAACTGCCATGATACCAGCAGAAACTTTTATGTTTAATATTGGTAGAAATTAAGATATAGCTTCAGAAAAGAAATACAGATTTTGTTGTATTTGAATAATACATTAAGTGTCCATGATTGTTAAGTGCAAATGGAGGATGTGACTGAATGCCCAGGAAATGCCCTTTCCTGTGGTCCCTCAAGGGGACCTGAGGGACGGAGAGCACACTGCTCCCCAAGGGTCAGGGCTGTGCTGCTGGAGTTGGGTGTGCGGACTGATGCTGCCAGAGAACGTCGGCCGTCCATTCAGAGATGAGTTCAGAAATTGAGGTAAACCTTTGGAAGCCTTATGGCAATCTATCGATTTTAGTTTTTATTTACTTTAACCTATTTATGTATTCACTTATTTGACTGCCTTGGGTCTTAGTTGTGGCTCATAGGAGCTTCGATGTGTCCTGCGGGATCTTCTGTTATGACTCGTGGCCTCTCAGGTTGTGGCGTGTGGGCTCAGGCGTTGCCACGTGCAGGCTGAGTTGCTCTGCAGCAGGTGAGATCTTCGTTCTCTGACCAGCCATCAAACCTGCGTCCCCTGCATTGCAAGGCGGATTCTTAACTCCTGGACCACCAAGAAGTCCCGAGAGTATTGACTTTAATAATAAAATGTTCGTATGTACTCAGTCATGTCCGACTCTCTGCAACCCCATGGAATGTAGCCTGCCAGGCCCCTCTGTCCATGGAATTTTCTAGGCAAGAATGCTGGAGTGGGTTACCATTTCCTCCTCCAGGTGATCTTCTCAACCCAGGGAGTGAACCTATATCTTTTGCATCTTCAGCATTGGCAGACGGATTCTTTACCACTGTGCCTCCTGGGAAGCCCGATAATTAATAAAATAGTTGGGCTTGTATTATGTATATTTTTATTTTGCTTTCTAATAATTCATTCTTACTGTATTTTACCAAAAATATCTGTCTGAAATTGATTAGGGGGAAAAAAAAACAAAACAGGTGTTTCATCACAGGTGGTTTGGAAAGCATTGAGTAGAGTCTCTTAGAGTTGTGAGGCATCTGGAAATGACTATATGAATTTGAGGATTCTTTAGAAATTTCTGGTTATGTAACTGACTAGGTGATATTTAGGTCCATGTGTATTTATGATACACTTTTTGTTTTACAACTAAAAGTTAAAAACAAAATGGCTAGTTTAGCAAAGTAGGAACCACACTCTATTACAGCTAACTAATTTAAAATTCTCACCCTTCCCACCTGTGGGTTTTTGATCATGAACCCAGTAGTGTAAAACTTGGCCACCCTTGTTGTAGCTTAATGCCTTTACCTAGGAAATTTACCCAGGAAACCCTAAAAATATTTATTGAATTGTTTATTAGTTTTCTAAATGAAGTCCAGAAAATTGAAGTAACTCTGAAAGGTTAAAGTCGAAAGATAATTACCCTTTTGGCACCACACTCCAGTACTCTTGCCTGGAAAATCCCATGGACGGAGGAGCCTGGGATCGTGAAGAGTTGGACCTGACTGAGCAACTTCACGTTCACTTTTCACCCTCATGCATTGGAGAAGGAAATGGCAACCCACTCCAGTGTTCTTGCCTGGAGAATCCCAAGGACAGAGGAGCCTGGTAGGCTGCCGTCTCTGGGGTCGCACAGAGAAACAGTTCAGTCACTCAGTTGTGTCCGACTCTGTGCAACCCTATGTAGATATATTCCTAAGTATTTTATTATTTTTGTTGCAATGGTGTGAATTGTTTCCTTAATTTATCTTTCTATTTTCTCATTGTTAGTGTATAGGAATGCAAGGGATTTCTGTGTGTTGATTTTATATCCTGCAACTTTATTCATTGATTAGCTCTAGTAATTTTCTGGTGGAGTCTTTAGGGTTTTCTATGTAGAGGATCATGTCATCTGCAAACAGTGAGAGTTTTACTTCTTCTTTTCCAATTTGGATTCCTTTTATTTCTTTTTCTGCTCTGATTGCTGTGGCCAAAACTTCTAAAACTATGTTGAATAGCAGTGGTGAAAGTGGGCGCCCTTGTCTTGTTCCTGACTTAGGGGAAATGGTTTCAACTTTTCACCATTGAGGATAATGTTTGCTGTGGGTTTGTCATATATAGTTTTTATTATGTTGAGATATGTTCCTTCTAGTCCTGCTTTCTGGAGAGTTTTTATCATAAATGCATGTTGAATTTTGTCAAAGGCTTTCTCTGCATCTATCTGTACAACCCTATGGACTGCAGCATGCCAGGCTTCCCTTACCATTATCAACTCAAACTCATGTCTGTTGCGCTGGTAATACTATCCAACCATCTCATCCTCTGTTGTCCCCTTCTCCTCCTGCCTCCAATCTTTCCCAGCATCAGGGTCTTTTCTAATGAGTCACTTCTCTACAACAGGTGGCCAAAGTATTGGAGTTTCAGCTTCAGCATCAGTCCTTCCAATGAATATTCAGGACTGATTTCCTTTAGGATGGACTGGTTAGATCTCCTTGCAGTCCAAGGGACTCTCAAGAGTCTTCTCCAAAACCACAGTTCAAAAGCATCAATTCTTCAGCGATCAGCATTCTTTATGTTCCACCTCTCACATCCATACATGACTACTGGAAAAACCATAGCCTTGACTAGATGGACCTTTGTTGGCAAAGTAATGTCTCTGCTTTTTAATATGCTGTCTAGGTTGGTCATAGCTTTTCTTCCAAGGAACAAGCATCTTTTAATTTCCAGGCTGCGATCACCATCTGCAGTGATTTTGGAGCCCAAGAAAATAAAGTCTATCACTGTTTCCATTGTTTCCCCATCTATTTGCCATGAAGTGGTGGGACCGTATGCCATGATCTTAGTTTTATGAATGTTGAGTTTTAAGCCAACTTTTTCACTCTCCTCTTTCACTTTCATTAAGAGCCTCTATTTCCTCTCACTTTCTGCCATAAGGGTGGTGGTGTCTGCATATCTGAGGTTATTGATAGTTCTCCTGGCGATCTTGATTCCACCTTGTGCTTCAGCCAGCCTGGCATTTTGCATGATGTACTCTGCATATAAGTTAGCCTTTTAGCCTCCACCAAATGTTATCTGCCTTCTCTGCTTTGTTTGACCTTTGCCAGTGAGAATTTTGTTTGAGCATGTGTTACTGCTGTGAGGGTAGTAGATTTGTGAGATCCTGAGTTTGTTGTTTAAATCAACTGAGACTTTTAGTAAACTAAATCCTTAGTTGTTGTCTTAGCCAGTTCAGAATTTACTAAGTTCTTTGAGATAAATCATATAAGTGATTGTTTATAATTCTGTTCCGATACTGCAATTACTTAAAGAAATTACCCTGAAAATCTACTTCTGAAGTAGGTATTAATATAGTGTCATAGCTTGGTTATACTTTCACACTAAACTTAAATCAGTTTTTTAAAATTGGCCAGTGTAAGAAGAAAATAATCAGCCATATGGAAATAATAGCATTGTGTCATAGTGTCAGCTTTCATGTTAGATTTGGGAAACTGAAATATAATTATGAATAATAAAAACACACATACTATACAACAGGGTACGTGATGATGTGCTTTTGACACAATGGAAACAATTGCTAATAAAATAAGGTGGTTTATTTGGAAGAGAGACTTTGTTATTGGCAGTGGCTTTCCAATTTTGCCAACTATAAAAGCAACTGTGTTGGTGGATCAGATAGTCATGGAAAAAAGTGTATACAGTCTTTATGCTTAGAACACATGCGTTGTCAAAGCTGCTGCTTGCAAAAGTGAAGCGTGACCCAGATTATTAAAGCTCTCATTCTAAGGAGTCAGTGGGTTATTTTTTTCACTTAGTTTATTACTTTCATTAGGCAGTTTATGGAGTTTTTCATTCTGAGTTTCATCTTAACCCCAAACACTGATTCTTTCTTTATTGATTCTGCCTTTATTTTTGTAAAATATATTTTTTTGATAAATCCATGGGAAATTTACTATGTGTACTATTTTGTCCTTGTTGATGTTTGCATGTCATGCTGTATTTCTTATGTGTTCTGTTTCCAGCCAAGTATAGCAGCAAGGCCTTTTAAGAGGACCTTTTTGTATTTCTTCCTTCCAGAGATTGTAGCACTGTGTCCTATTTATAGGAGGGTTCACTGTTGACTAATTGAAACAGGTTGAAAGCTCTATATTATAATCTATTGATATCAGAATTAGAGAATAATATTTGAATGTTTTAAAACATCTTGGCATATGCTTATTAATATTATGCTTTTATATTTTTGCAGGAAGATTCTTTGGCAACAGATGATTTCCTTGTGGACTACTTTAATGAATTCCTAAGCCTTCCAGTGAGTGTATTATTATGTTCCATGGAATATATTATCGAAGCAAAATGTTGTACACGCTGGGTTATCTTGTGAGACAGATTTATCAGGGATAATATTTTTTTAAAAATACTAATTAAAGCTCTTAGATTGTTGGAAATGCTCTCAAACGGTGCCAGCTTCAGGAATGAAACAGACAATTGAAAATGGCTCAGAAAGGTAGTCTTTACTTCTCCAGAAGGGTGCCTTACAGACAGAGGTCTGGGAGCAAGCACATCAGGTGGGAAGTTTGCTGGGTTTTTAGCCCAAAGATGCAGGTTCCCTCCCTTGGCTCCTCATGGGTTGAGGACCACAGAGTTAGTCTTTCCTGGATTTCGCCTAAGTTTTTATTGGACAATTGGTAACTATTTCCCCTACCCTTTTAGTTTTTTGAACATGTCCAGGATAAAGCCCACTAAAATATCCTTATGAGGAAAGAGAATCAGAAAGTGGAAAGAACAAAGGTTTGGTAATTAGCCACCATTTTAGGAAATCTTATTCACAAGCCAGCTATATACCTTTCTGTTCAACTATTCTAAATGCTTCTTTATTTCTTACAACTTCTCCTTTGATAGAAAAGACCATATCTTTCTTACAAGATAAAGTTGTGTCTTTTTATGGAGTTAATCATTTGGGTTTGAATCATATTTAGGAACTATTATTATTGAAGAAAGCTGGATCAGTTGTATTACAATAAAAGTAAATAAAGAAAAGAAAAAAGGGAAGCTGGCATGTTTCTAACCATCAAAAGCATTCTGTACAAAATCTTGTACAGTTGTATTTGGGTATTATTTTAGTCTTTAACAGAGGCAATGAGGAGAGAATATAAAAACATTTAAGAAACTAAATTTCTTGCCTCTGGGCAATTTTTGGTATCCTCTTGGACAGATATTAAAGTGAAATTTATGCTTAAGGCAACTGGCATTTTATATCAATAGTAAATAAGATGGGGGACACTGCTGGTGGTGTATCATAGGTGGATACTAGATAAGAGAGTTTTGGTCTTAGCAGTGACAGAGTAAGTACTGAGGGGTTTAGGAAAAGTGAAATGGGGATGCATAAAAACACTGATACTCTTGTATCAGAGTTCATCAGGAATGTCAGATGAAAGAAAGATAAAAGATTTGTATTATTCTTAATGGAAACTGTTTCATTCAAATACTTATTAGGGAAAATCTGAAATATAAAAAAGTCTCAGGTAATTTTAAAGGGATTGGGCCCTAAAATGAGCAATGTCTTAAAGCTTAACTACAGAAAATGTGTTTTGAAGGGAAAGTACTAGATGTATTTTTTTTTTGCCTAGATTAATTTTTGTGCGTATGTATGTACTATGCCCACACGTTTATTTGTTTTGTTTCCTTTTTTTCAAAAAGAATTTGTGTTTTCTCCTCCATGGGGCATGCTGGCTCTCTGAAACCATCATGGGAGTCAGGTTGAGACACTAAGCCACGCTCTCCCTTTCCGGCAACAGGCTTGAGCCATGTTACAGGACACTTTGACAGCTTCCTCTGTGGTCTGACTCTTTACCTTTCATCGTCCAATTGTGTGTTATAAAATACCCAGCAGAGCCACAAAATTATTGTCAGAATTTTATTCTTCTGGATTATGCAGTCTTTCCTCCAGGCTCTGCATTCTCCATTCTTCTTCCAAAAAAACAAAAAAATACATTTTAGTGACGTGTTAGAAAGAAAAGTCTGTTGGGTCTGATTTCAGTTTCTCAAAATATACATTTCATTGTCTTGAGATTTATGATTATATAGACTTTTACTTGGCCTAGAAAATACACCCCCCCCGCCACCTAATTTTCTTCATTATTAAAAAAAGTCTATCTTAAATTATAGAAGAAATATAACAATAGTATAGGAAATTAACTTCAAATGTAAGAAAGTTCAGCCCATATCCTGCCATCCAGTTAGAACAGACATAACCTTTTTGTGTACATTTGTTTCAAGGCTTTAGTTGAAATTGACTTAGTGTGGTTTCTTTTGAACTCTATGCAATAATGTTTTTCTTCCTTCAGGCAGTTTGACCCCTTCATTTGTCCCATGCAGCCCACCTGGTCCACTTATCCTTCTTTTCTGTCTCTCCAAATCCTCTGCTTTTATATTATTTTCACTGTCTCTCTGTCTCTCTCCACCTGTCTCGTCCCTTTGCATTTACATTTGGTACTCTACAGTCTACATATTAACTTCTCACGCTTCATGCCCAAGAAGGGAGAAGGGGAAATATCACAGGCTTTCAAAAAGCATTTGGGCGCAGGGAGGAGAAGGAATAATGGATTCCCAGACCAAGTTACTGGCAAGATTCTAGAACAGATTAGTAATATTTGGTTTATGAGCACTTAACTAAGAATTAGAAGCCAGCATGGGCTTACTGAGAATTAGTGAGCCAAACTAATCTCACGCTCTCTGTCTTTTTTATTTTCCCCCTCTCTCTTTTGGATAGTTATGAATTGGTACTTTAGGGAACTGTAAATTTAATATATTATGATTTCAATGGGTGACAATAATGATAATAAATTGAGCCATCTTACTTCCTGCTCAAAACTTTGTCTAGCGGCTCCCCGTTACACTAAGAATAAAATACAAAATCCTGTATCATCTGGCTCTTGCCATCTCTTGGGCTTTATTTCCTATGCCTCTTTTGCTTGTTAATCCTTTTCCAGCCTAGCTGGAAAACTTGGCCTTTTATGTTTCTCAAACGTGAGTATGCTAACTGTACTCAGGGCCTCTCAGCCTGGAGGGCTCTCCCCCGAGATATTTGTATCACTTTCTCTCTGATTTAAATCACTCCGTCCAGAAAGCCTTCCCTCCTAACCCTGACTAAACAATACATGCTCCACTTACCTGCTGTGTTTGTCTTCAGAGCCCTATCATCATCTGTGAAATTCATTCTCAGATATTTCGCTGATCATAGCTAGTAGGCGTTGACTCTTGATAGCCCGACTTGGAAGTCCAAACTCCTTAATACGGACCCTTTGCAATTTGGCCCCAATGTAACCTTCCTAGCTTTATTTCTAGCTTCATCCTGACGTCATTCTGTGTGCTCTTTCCTCCCGTCCCTAGCTGCCCTCACCCACCTTGGCCGCATGCATTGTTCCTGTGCTCATCTCCCAGTGTAATGGCTGGAAGAGCAGAGAGACAGGACTGTGTGACCTCAGCTTCTTCACTCATTGCCCATGTGATCTCAGGTATATTCCTTAATTACTGAGTTCCTCAATACCTTTCTTTAAGGAAACAGTAGAACCGTCTTGCAAGACTGTTACGAAATAAGGTAATATGTGTTACAATTTAGTGCTTCTCTCTCCTTTTCCTTCACTGACCAGCCCATCTCATCTTCCATTCCTGCGACATGAGGGACAGTCACGCTTTAGTTGGATTGACGGATTATTGTCATTCTAGAGAATAATCTGTTCCACACAAATCTGTCATTGGATTTGACTTTTAAAAATTATTATTTATCAGAGACTTGGATGAAACATTGCAAGTGAACTGGTGTTTTTGCAGCTTACTCAGCTGGTGAGTGACAGGGTCTACCCAGGTCCACATGGCTCAAAAACTTGTCTTACTGCACTGTAGTGACTGTAGAAATGGCAGGAGAGGAGTAGGCTGACAGTTTGGATAACAAAGTCTAGTCTCATTTTGGTCATGGTAGTCTGGAATGTCGGAGAAGGCAATGGCACCCCACTCCAGTACTCTTGCCTGGAAAACCCCATGGACGGAGGAGCTTGGTAGGCTGTAGTCCATGGGGTCGCGAAGAGTTGGACATGACTGAGCGACTTCACTTTCACTTTTCACTTTCATGCATTGGAGAAGGAAATGGCAGCCCACTCCAGTATTCTTGCTTGGAGAATCCCAGGGACGGGGTACCTGGTGGGCTGCCGTCTATGGCGTCACACAGAGTCGGACATGACTGAAGCAACTTAGCAGCAGCAGCAGCAGTCTGGAATATGGGCTAAAATAAGCAAAGCTAATGTGTTTTTAGGGTGCATTAATAGAAATATAGTTAAGATCGAGAACAATATTAGTCTGGAGCCTAGAAGGCACTCATTAATGTTTTTGTTTTTTTTGCGTTGGATTGAATTGTCAGACCACATGTGGAATATTGTGTTGTATTCTTGGTGCTATATGTTAAGTTGCTCTGCTAAACCAGATTCCGGAAGACTTGGTTGATGAATGCTTTGGAAACTACATCAAATGAGTGAGGGGTGAAAGATGAGTGAGTATTGGACCTGGTTTAGGAACGAGTAGAAATGTAATGAAGCAGCTCTTTCTAAATATTTGAAGATGTGACTGAGGAAGAAGGGTTAAGAGTTTTTGTGAAGCTCGAGGGCAGAACCAGGGCCAGCATTTATGAGGAAATTGATTTTCACTCACTAGAAGAAAGATGGAACTTCCCTGGTGGCTCAGAGGTTAAAGCGTCTGCCTCCAGTGCGGGAGACCCGGGTTCGATCCCTGGGTCGGGAAGATCCCCTGGAGAAGGAAATGGCAACCCACTCCAGTATTCTTGCTTGGAGAATCTCATGGACTGAGGAGCCTGGTGGGCTGCAGTCCATGGGGTCACAAAGAGTCGGACATGACTGAGTGACTTTACTTAAAGATGCTTTTCTAACCATAGAGTGGGCTGGCTAGTGAAGGACTAAACTCTCTGTGATTAAGATATTCAGGTATAGGTAATCATTTGGGGAAATATTTTATAGGGGATATACATATTGGGTGGGAGAGTAGACTTTTTCAGGTAAAGAAGATTTGATTAATTTCTTCTTCTACTCTGTTTTTTGTTTTGTTTTTTTCTTAATCCTAGAAATTACACTGTCAATTTTCTGAGGCCAGGTTAGATCCCTTTCTATTGTATCTCCCAAAACTTATTGAGGACGATTTTTTTTTTAAATTTTACAACTTCCGCATAAGATCCTTGAACTAAATAAACCTAATCTTCTTCTGCCTCTCCTCCTCTACCACCTCCACCCTCAAAAAAAAAAAACAAAACCCAAAACAAAAACCCAACAGTCTCAGCCTGACAGTATAGATACATGTAACAACATTCTCTATCTAAAAGAGTCTTAGGTCATCTAGATTTCTGAGACCTTCTCCACATCTGTGGTGAAATGCCCATGGTCCCATAAGTGGATTGTGGCACAAATGGGCCTTGGAATGAAGCTCTCTGTCTCCTACACTGTCTGTTTCCATTGCACCATTACACCCTTGGGACACATTGTAAGATCCAGAAATTGATGGCTGGTAGCCTGCCTCCATGTTATTTTTTGATGAGGGGAATCCAGGACAGTTGCTGCTATTATAAATGAATGTGGCACTTTCCAAATCCTAGCTTTCATAACTTCATTCTGTTTGTTCTGGTGCCAGGGTCACATTCAGATATTGTTTTCATTTAGTGTCTGGGAAGGTTTTTTTTTTTTTTTGCTGTCAACTCTTTATGGACAAGTGTTTGCTTATTAAATTTTCCTCTATGCTATAGTGTGAAAACACTCTTTCTCCCCCTTTTGGTTTTATTTTGTGTGTTTTATGCTCAGTGACTGTTGTGGGATCGCGTCGATGAGCCCACATACAGATTTAGGTTGGGCCTCTGTGGGTGGTTGAGAATGTTTGTGACATTTATGGTTTGCAGAAGCTGAGGGGGTGGCCTGTTCTATACCCTTCTTGCAAGGATAGGTATGTCATATGTTTGCCAGACCATGCTTAGCTATGTGCCTTTGGAATTTTACCATAACTTCTTTTTTTGGAATGATTCTCCACACTTCTTTAAAATCTGTAAGCTATTATAATTTCTTGCAGCTTTATGAAGGAACTATATGTTAGATGGTTGAGTAAAAGGAGAGAGAGAAAGAGACAATGGATTTGGGAAATGAGTGTGATGAAGGAGAGATGAATAACGTGAGTCTTCCTCTGCCAAAATCAAATACTCAGAGACTGATTTTTCAAGGTGTTGGTGGAGCCCTAGATAGTACTGCTTAGTTCAGCATTTGTTCCAATGGATGTTTTGATAAGCCTTGTAGCTCAAACATAAAGCACTCAAATTACATAATGTAACTCATTTTATTAACTAAGGATATTTTCTATGCATTTTATGTGGCACATGATTCGTTCCCTCCTACTGGTGAATATGTCCAGTAAATAGTTTATGGTTAAACATCTAAAATGACAATAAAACTTAGATTAAAAGAAGTTGTTATTGGTAACTGACTTGTTACATTCAAGCAGTCAGATGTTTCTCATTCACTGACTAAAATGCATGTTTTAAATATAGCTTTGGAGCTCAATTAGTAGAGACAGAGTTGGAGCAGAGATGAACATGTATTAAATTAACCTAGTCATTAGTTTTTAATTTAAATACTGTTCAGCTAAATAATTTGGCACCCGGTAAGTTTCAGTGGTGCTTGGCTGGCAGTTTAAGCACATCACTAATTATTCACAGGTTCCCCGCCGCCCTCCTCTTTTCAAAGAAATGTGGAACCAGCAATTTATTGTGGTAAAAATATTTTCATGCACTTGCTTTTTCTGTGAAAATATTTTTCACACATGGATGACTGGTACTACAAAGTTAGCTTTCACCACCTTCAGGTCAGTTCGTTTTAGAACATTTGGAAAATGATATTCTTGAAATAAGAAAATTAAGTAAGGAAAAGAGCAGTCCGTAACAGCTTGCAGAGGATTGAGTTTGAGGCTCAAACTGAAGATTTTTTCCTATCATATGATTAAAAGCTGAGTGTTCTCTAAATCAGCCTACTCAGCTTTCTGGGAGAAAGTCCTCCTCCATCATTCATTTCTGTACCCTCCACTCTGCATGTCTTTTATTGTCACATGCTAAACTAATTTGAGGAATTTTGTAGATAAGCTTAGAAATGGTAACAACAGAGGACATGATACGTGAGAAAGATTCCTTTTGAGCCAACAGGGCTTTGGGGAATACAGCCCAGGTTCTCTCTCCTACGTGTAGATCCTCGATGGCCAGCCCTTCCACGTATGTGAGCACACATGGAAGTCAGCATGAAGCAGCAAACAGCACGTGGGCTTTGAAGTTTGTTTAACCTGGATTCTGTCTCGCCCTACACCCTGCCCACCCCACCCCTCAGCTAAAACCTCTCCAGTGGCTCCCCATCATTCTAAAGCAATGGTTCTCACACTTGAGCATGCGTCAGAATCATCTGTGAGCTGGTTAAACACAGAATATTGGGACCCACTCTCAGAATTTCTGATTATGAGGTGAGAACCCTAGAATCTGCATTTCTAGCAGATGCCTAGGTGACACTGATGCTGCTGGTCCAGGGACACACTCCAGGAATCACCGGTTTGAGAGATGATGTAGAGAGTTAGGGCATAAATAGAAAGTTCTTGGTGATCTCGTCCTCTGCCCTTGTCTCCAGGTTTCCGTCCTGTTATTCTCTCCTTGGGTATTCTGCTTCAGCAGCGGCAAACTGCTTGCAGGTCCTCAAAGGTGGCCTGTTGTCTGGCACTCCTCGCCTATTGTTTGTGCAAATATCTTGATATACTCACTGTTTCTCTTGCTGAGTTCCCTCCTCTCCTTGTCTGCCTGATATGAATGACTGTTTATTCTTCCAGATTCAGCTTTCTTTATGTGGTGCTGCTGTGCCTACTTGATCAGTTGTGTCCAATTTCTTTGTGACTCCATGGACTGTAGCCCACCAGGCTCTTCTGTCCATGGGGATTCTCCAGGCAAGAATACTGGAGTGGGTTGCCATGTCCTCCTCCAAGAGATCTTCCCAACCCAGGTCTCCCGCACTGCAGGCAAATTCTTTCTTGTCTGAGCCACCAGGGAAGGACAGAGGGTGCAGGAGGCCACACTGAGCTGTGGGCAGTCCAGCCCACTGTCCTTTCGGGGCCAACCTTGGGCTCTGCTCTGAGGCGGTCTCTGATAACCAAAGCATCAGGCTGCCTCTCCTCAAGGACTCTGGGGGTCTCAGGAGGGTCAACTTCCTTATTTCCTAAAGATTCTTGACAAATCGCCCCATGCCATCAGTCCACTTTATAAATACTTCTGTTGTAATAGACTTACATAGGTGTTGTCACTCAAAATGAATTATTTGTGCTCTGCAGAGTGAGCGAGAGTGATTTAAAGAGTGAGGGTGACTTTGTCTGTGTAGCCATTTACAAACACACATAGACCAGTCTGTGAACATCCTAGAGGGGTCTGAGATGGAGGAGGAGACTCTACCATTCCCTCAGTGACTCTGACCTTCCTGCCTAGCTGTCGTCTCACGCTGAGGGTTAACCTAGTGTCAAAAATACATACTTTTGTATAACGTGAGCTTTAAACACAAGCCCACTGCTTTATCTGGTCCCTAACTGAAGAATTAATGACACATTTTAATGTCAGAGGAAAAATTCACAATGATGACCTTCTTGAAAGTTCGGTTCAGTTCAGTTGCTCAGTCATGTCCAACTCTTTGCGACCCCATGGACTACAGCACGCCAGGCCTCTCTGTCCATCACCAACTCCTGGAGCTTACTCAAACTCATGTCCACTGAGTCGGTGATGCCATCCAACCATCTCATCCTCTGTTGTCCCCTTCTCCTCCTGCCTTCAATCTTTCCCAGCATCAGGGTCTTTTCAAATGAGTCAGTTCTTCGCATCATGTAGCCAAAGTACTGGAGTTTCAACTTCAGCATCAGTCCTTCTAATGAATATTCAGGACTGATCTCCTTTAGGATGGACTGGTTGGATCTCCTTGCAGTCCAAGGGACTCTCAAGAATCTTCTCCAACACCACATTTCAAAAGCATCAAATCTTCGGTGCGTAGCTTTCTTCACCGTCCAACTCTCACATCCATACATGACTACTTGGAAAACCATAGTCTTGACTAGATGGACCTTTGTTGGCAAAGTAATGGCTCTGCTTTTTAATATGCTGTCTAGGTTGGTCATAACTTTTTTTCCAAGGAGTAAGCGTTTTTTAATTTCATGGCTGCAGTCACCATCTGCAGTGATTTTGGAGCCCCACAAATAAAATCTGTCACTGTTTCCACTGTTTCCCCATCTATTTCCCATGAAGTGATGGGATCAGATGCCATGATCTTAGTTTTCTGAATGTTGAGCTTTAAGCCAACTTTTTCACTCTCCTCTTTCCCTTTCATCAAGAGGCTCTTTTGCTCTTCTTCACTTTCTGCCATAAGGGTGGTGTCATCTGCATATCTGAGGTTATTGATATTTCTCCTGGCAATCTTGATTCCAGCTTGTGCTTCATACAGCCCAGCATTTCTCATGATGTACTCTACATATAAGATAAATAAGCAGGGTGACAATATACAGCCTTGAAGTACTCCTTTCCTTATTTGGAACCAGTCTATTAATCCGTGTCCAGTGCTAACTTGAAAGTTAGGACGACGCTATACTTTATGACAGTTTTCAAGGAATTCAAGGGCTAGTTATGATTTCACGTTATGGACTGACTGTAGGACCCCTCTCTCTTGTCTCACATTTCAGTTGAGATGTGAGCTCTTTGATTTTCAAAATTGGGCTCGTTTCTCAGGTGCAGGTCTTAAAAGTTGGGGTGCCTGATGTGGGGTCTGAACCCTCTGCTCCTCATGGGGCTGCTCTGGATTTTGAGTTACAGGGGTTACTGCTCCAGGAGTGGGGTTGATGGTGAGTTTGTGTCCCAACTTCTCCTGTTTGATGTGGTTTTCATCTTGTTTGCCCAATATATAGTCACACCCAGCCAGCTTTTAGGCTTTTTTTTTTTTTTTTGCTTTTTTTTTCTATGCTTCTTTACAAGGAAATTTTTCTATATGTAGCTGTGGACTCAGTGTGTCCACCAGAGGAGGCATCTTCAGGATCTTCTTAAGATGCCGTCTGGCTGTAGGATGAGTTTTCATTAAAAAATATATCTGTGTATATATATACACAGGCTTCCCTGGTGGCTCAGCTGGTAAAGAATCTGCCTGCAATGCAGGAGAGCCCAGTTCGATTCCTGGGTTGGGAGGTTCCCCTGGAGAAGGGATAGGCTACCCACTCTAGTATACTTGGGCTCCCTGGTGGCTCAGGTGGTTAAGAATCCACCTGCAGAATGGTAAGCCTGGGTTCTATCCCTGGGTTGGGAAGATCCCCTGGAGAAGGGCATGGCAACCCACTCCAATATTCTTCTCTGGAGAATCCCTGTGGACAGAGGAGCTGGCAGGCTACAGTCCATGGGGTCACAAGGAGTCGGACACGACTGAGTGACTAAGCACAACACAGCACATAGACATACACAGATGTATTGTTGTTGTTAAGTCACTCAGTCATGTCTGACTCTTTCACGACCCCATGAGCAGTAGCCTGCCAGGCTCTTCTGTCCATGGGATTTCCCAGGCAAGAATACTGGAGTGAGTTGCCATTTCCTTCTCCAGGGGATCTTCCTGACCCAGGGATTCAACATGCATCTCATGCATTACAGGCAGATTCTTTAGCTCTGAGCCACCAGGAAAGTTACTCATATGTGTGTGTGTGTGTGTGTGTGTGTGTGTATACACACACACACACATACTTACACACACACACATATACATACAAACACATAGTAGGTATTTGTACATATACATATACACATATATTTGTAACTCCAATTTTATAACATCCTGCTATTTATTAGATTTTAACTAATACTGTATCTAGCAATCTCCTAGTAAAACTTGGAAGAATTGACGCTCTCCTCAGTGCACTTACTACGTGAGTATGCAGTTCACTGAAGGTGTCCTAAAATAAATTAATGTTCTAAAAAAGGGACCTGATTCTAGATTTGGAGGGCAAAATGAGAAAAGAAACAGACAATCCACCATATGCTTGCTATGGAGTGATTTACCCAAAGTCACAGAGCTACTTATTGGCAAGCTGGTATTAAAACTCAAGACTCCTGACTGTAACTGACTGACTTTAAATAAAAGTTGGCAGCATTTAGTAATTACAGAGAAAAGCTCAGAAATGTTGTCTTTCACTCTCTCTCTCTCTTTTTTTGTCACAGTGAATGGAATGGTGTTGAAATAGTCTTAAATGAGGAACACATTGTATTTAATTTCTCCTTTTGGGCAAGGGAGATTTAGCTTTCATGGCTCCCGGGGATGAAAGAGACAACAGGAGTGTTATATCTTCTCTGATTCATTCTTCCCTAGTAATCCACCCCCTCCTAGGAGAATAACATTGCTTCACAGAGACCAGGGTGTATTTCTTTCTAGTTCCAAAAAAGCACAGAGATAAGTAGTTGTTCAGTTGTTCAGTCGTGTCTGACTCTATGCGACCCCATGGACTGCAGCATGCCAGGCTTCCCTGTCCTTCACCATCTCCTGGAGTTTGCTGAAACTCATGTTCATTGAGTCAATGATGTCATCCAACTATCTTGTCCTCTGTTGCCCCTTCTCCTACCCTCAATCTTTTCTAGAGATAAGAGGTGTATGCAAAGGAAATTTCTGCCATAATATATCCTGACACTTATGGCATAAGTACATTTGGAAGGAAGGGTTCAGTGGGTTCCCTTACCTATAGTCAAAAGATTTCCAAGCTCCTAAGAGAAAAGATGTAACTATTAAGAATACAAAACTTTGTGTAAGTATATATGCATACCTATAAGTATCAAGTCTTCTTGGAGCAGTGAGTTTCCGGTTTTTAAGACATTTCTACAAATTTATTTTGCAGACCTTTTCAGAGGCAGTTAGATTTAATGTGGTCTATGGAGTTTTTGAAGTAGTTAACAATGCTCCACAGCTTCTGGAAAAGCAGTTGAAAAAAATTCTACTAAACCAGCAACCTCGAAATCCTATCTATGATGTTGTAAGGAAAGGAAAGAGTGATGTTAAACCTGTTCAAGTGAACGCCCCTCACGAAGATGAGACCATTAATGTCAACTACAATATCATGGTAAGAACGGATATTTGAGTTACATCTTACTGGATAAATAAAGCATTAAATGAAATTATCATCAGATTCCTTGGGTGTCCCTTTCTAAAGTGTAACTGTATTTATTAAATTTTATTGTACTTATATACAAAGTATTTGTCAGTAACTGTATCATCTTATTCATATGAAATGACCAGTTTAGCATTTCTTGATATTTGATTATCAGTATAAGAAGGTTCATGTAATTTACTTTGAATATTTAGAAAGTACAGTTAATTTTTGGCAGTATATATATATATATATCTCCTTTATAATTTAGATGCATTCTAGAAAGTATGAGTATACAGACATTTCTTGGATATATTGCAGGTTGGCTCCAGATCACTACAATAAAGTGAATATTGTGATAAAGCAAGTCACACGATTATTTTGGTTTCCCAGTGCTATAAAAATTATGTTTATACTGTAGCCTATTAAGTGTACCATAGCATTGTGTCTTAGGAAACAATGTACGTACCTTAATTAAAAAATACTTTATTGCTAAAAAATACTAACCATCATCTGAGCTTTCAACAAGTCTTTGTAGTAACATCAAAAATAACTGATCACAGTTATTACACCATAACAGATGTAATAATAATGAAAAATTTTGAAAGATCGTAGTTTACCCAGATGTGATACAGAGACATGAAGTGAGCAAATGCTGTGGAAAAAATGGTGCGGATAGACTTGCTTGCCACTGGGATGCCCCTAAACCTTCAGTTGGTAAAGAACAAAGAATCTGCGAGGCACAATAAAGCAAAGCACAATGAAATAAGTTATGCCTGTACAGTGAATTCATTTCATGTGAGTTCTGTCGAGCAGTTGGGAATTGAGATTTCTATTTTTTAATTACTGTATTAGTTTCCAGTGTACAGCATAGTGATTTGCTATTTTTACGCATTGTGAAATGAGAACCGCAGTAAGTCTGCTTACTGTCTGTCACTATTACAAAGTTATCACAGTGTTATTGACTATGTTCCCTACCCTGGGCATTGCATCCCTGAAACTTGTTTTATAACTCGAAGATTGCACCGCTTAATTCCCTTCACCTGTCTTGCCCATTCCCCCGTCCCCTCCCCTCTGCAGCCCCTGGTTTGCTCTCTCTGATTCTGTTTCTGTAGTGTTAGTTTGTTGTTTTTTAGATTCCACATATAAGTGAAATCATATCACATCTGTCTTTCTCTTTTAAATTTCACTTGGCATAATATACCCTTTAGGCCCATTCATGATTGTTGCAAATGGCAAGATTTCATTCTTATTTGTGGCTGAGTAATGCCTCATCTTCTCTATCCATTCATCTATCAATGGATATTTAGGTTGCTTTCCTATCTTGGTTACTGTAAATAATGATACAGTGAACTTGGGATACCTATATCTTTTTAAATTTGAGTTTTTCTTTTCTTCAGATAAATACTGAGAGGTGGAAGTGCTGGATCATATAGTAGTTCTAGTTGTAATTTTTGAGGAAACTCCATGCTATTTTTCATAGTTGGTTGTACCAATTTATATTACCACCAACAGTGCACAAGAGTTCCCTTTTCTCCATATCCTCACCAAATACTTTGTTGTCTTTTTGAAAATAGCCATTCTCACAGGTGTGAGATGATATCTCATTGTGGTTTTTATTTGCATTTCCCTTACAATTAGTGATCTTAAGCATCTTTTCATGTGCCTATTGGCCATCTGTATGTCTTATCTGGAAAAATGTGTTAAGTTCCTTAACCAATTTTCAAGATTGGATTTTTTCTTTTTTGCTGTTAAGTTTTGTATGAGTTCTTCATATATTTTAGATCAGATGTATCATTTGCAAATGGCTTCTTTCATTCAGGAAGTTGCCTTGTTGTTTTGTTGATGGTTTCTTTCGCTGTACAAGACTTTTTAGTTTGATATAGTCCCGTTTGCTTACCTGTTGCCCTTGTCTGAGGAGACAGATCCAAAGTAAAAATGTTGCTAAGATCAGTTTCAGAGAGCATATTGCCTATGTTTTTCTTTAGGAGTTTTATGGATTCAGGTCTTACATTTAAGTCTTTAGTCCATTTGAGTTTATTTTTATATATGCTATAAGAAAGTGGTCTAGTTTTATTCTTTTGCATATAGCTGTCCAGTTTTTTAAGCACAATTTGTTGAAGAGACTGTCTTTCTCCCATCGTATAGTCTTGTCTCTTTTGTCATAGATTAATTGACCATAGAACTGTGAATTTATTTCGGGCTCCCTATTCTGTTCTATTGATCTATGTGTCTGTGTTTTATTTTGACAATGACAATGACAGGAAGAGCTAACATTGAAGGATCAAAAAGTGATCTCGCTATAAATGCTTGGCTGCCACAAACTAGTCATCCCTGTGGTAACTTTCCTGAGACCTCCTGCTTAAAATGCTGAAGGTCAGAAGGGTCATAAGGCCCTGCTTTCATGGTCTGTATTCGTATTAAAAATCAAGATCAAGTGAGCTTTACCCTTCTGCTCCATGGGAGGTTTCTGTTCTCCCTGAGCTTGCCTTAGGACACCCACGTTACAGTTTGACAGGTGTACTACCCCAGTCAAACTCCCCAGCATGTGGCTGGGTGCTAGGCGCCAGAAGTGAGAGCCCCTCAGGGCTTGCAGAAGCATCCTGCTTTAATTAATATAGGTTTATAGTATGGTTTGAAATCAGGGAACATAATACCTCCTGCTTTGTTGTTCTTTCTTAAGATTGCTTTGGATATTTGGGGTCTTTTGTGGTTTTATATAAACTGTGTGTGTGTGTGTGTGTGTGTCTGTGCTCAGTCACACAGTAATGTCCGGCTCTTTGTGACCCCATGGTCTGTAGCTAGCCTCCTCTGTCCGTGGAGTTTCCCAGGCAAGCATACTGGAGCTGGTTGCCATTTCCTACTCCAGGGGATCTTCCCTCCCCAGGGATCAAATTTATATCTCCTGCATTGGCATACAAATTGTAGGATTATTCTAGTTCTGGGGAAAATGCCATGAGTGTTTTGCTAGGGATTGTATTAAATCTTTAGAATAATTTGTAGAATGTACATTTTAACAATAATAATTCTTCCCAGCCACAAGCATGGTGTATCTTTCCATTTATTTGTTTATCTTTAATTTCTTTCAATATCTTAGAGTTTTCAGGCTACAGGTCTTTCACCTCCTTAGTTAAATTTACATGTACACTCGTGGCAGATTCATGTTGATGTATGACAAAACCAATACAATATTGTAAAGTAATTAGCCTCCAATTAAAATAATAAATTTAAATTAAAAAAATTTATTCTTGTGTATTTTATTCTTTTTGATGCAGTCGTAAATGTGATTGTTTTCTTAATTTTTCTTTCTGGTGGTTCATTATTAGCATATAGAAATGCAACATATTTCTGTATATTAATTTTATATCCTGCAACTTTACCAAATTCATTTCTTTTAATAATTTTTGGTAGTCTTTGTACTCAGTCGTGTCTGACTCTTTGTGACCCCCATGGACTGCAGCTTACCGGACTCTTCTATCCATGGAACTTTCCAGGCAAGAATACTGGAATGGGTTGCCATTTCCTACTCCAGGTTTGGTAGTCTTTAGGGTTTTCGATATATAGTGTCATGTCATCTGCAAATAGTGACTGTCTTACTTCTTTTTTTCCAGTTTGAATGTCTTTTTTTTTTTTTTCTTGTCTGATTGCTATGGCTAAGAGTTTGAACATCATGTTGAATAAAAGTGGTTAAGAGAGTGGATATCCTTCTCTTGTTCCTGATCTTAGAGGAAGGTTTTCAGTTTTTCACTACAAACTCTGATGTTAGCTGTGGGTTTGTCGCCTGGCCTTTATTATGTTAACACATGTTCCCTCTCTGCCCACCTTGTTGAGAATTTTTTTAACCATAAATGGATGTTGAATTTGCTTTTCCTGTATCTATTGAGATGATCCTATGATTTTTGTTAATTTTTTAATATGGTGTATCACACTGATTTGTCAATATTGAATCATCCTTGCATCTCTGGAATAAACCCCACTTGATCTATTATTCTTTTAATGTGCTGTTGAATTCAGCCGTTACGTTTTTGTTTATTTGTTTGTTTATTTTTGGCTGCACTGGGTCTTTGTTGCTTCGTGTGGTCGTTCTCTGTGTGCTGTGGAGCAGGGTTACTCTGCACTGAGAAGTGTGGACTTCTCATACGGTGGTCTCTTGTTGCAGGGCACAGGCTCTAGGCGTGCAGGCTTCGGTAGGTGTAACGTGTGAGCTCAGTAGTTGTGGCGTATGGGCCCTAGAGTGCGGGCTCGTAGTTGTGGGGCACAGGCTTAGTTGCTCTGCAAAATGTGGAATCCTCTCAGACCAGGGATCAAACTTAGGTCCACTGCATTGGAAGGCGTATTTCTATCCATTGTATCACCATGGACGTCCCAGCCGTTATGTTTGATTGGATCTGTTTGCATCTTTTGTTATCAGGTATATTGGTCTGTAATTATCTAGCTTTCTTTCTTTTTGGTTTTGGTATCAGGGTAATGCTGGCCTTGTAGGGTGAGTTTGGAAGTGTTCCTCTTCAATTTTCTGAAACAGTTTGAGAAGGATAGGTGTTAACTTTTTAAAAAGTGCTTGGTAGAATTCCCCTGTGAAGGCTTCTGATCTTGCACTTTTGTTTTTTGGGAGTTGTTGTTATTTTTTTTTTTACATCACTGTAATTGATTTTCTATTTCTTCATGATTGAGTCTTAGAAGATTTTTTGTTTTTAGGAATTTATCCATCTCTTCTAAATTGTTCAGTTGTTGACAAATAATTTTTCATACTGGTCTCTTATGATTCTATTTCTGTGATATTGGTTGTAACTTCTCTTTTCTGGTTTTATTTATTTGGAACCTCTTATTTATTGATGAGTTTGAATAAAGGTTTATCAGTTCGATCTTTTCAAAGAACTGGCTCTTCATTACTCGTTTTTTAGTCTCTATTTCATATATTTCTGCTTTGATATTTATTATTTTCTTCCTTGCCCTAACTTCGGGCTTCATTTTTCTACTGTGGTGCACAGCAGGTGAGATTGGAGTGCTCCCTCTGTGAGGGAAGCCAAGAGCTTTCCTCCTCTGCAAGTGCTCACCTGTGAGGTGCTGCATTGTGTTACTTTTCACCTGTCGTGCTGGCTCACAGATTACACTGTTGTTGGAACTGCTCTTAGTGCCCTTCCCCCCAACTTACCTGTTGGTTTGCCAGCAATTGGCCCTGGTGTTTCTCCTGCGTTTTCACCAGGCCACCTGTGTGAATCCACCAAAGTCAGGTCCCAGGATTGCAGCAGTCGTGTACCTGGACCCTTGTGGTAGCTAGCTATGGAGGCAGCTCAGATTCTGACCTGGCCCAGTCTCTGTGTGTACGTGCCCACAAAGCCCACAGCTGCTGAAGCTAGACCCATCTGAACTGTGTGAGTGCTCATCCATTCGGACATTCCGCAGGCACTGTGTTCACAACACTGACAGTGAGGGTGTATGTGAATCTGCAGCTCCTGTAGCCATGAGGAGAGATTTCAGCTCACCTGTTTTAGTTGCATGGGCCCTGGGGCTCAGCTGTGGTTTCAGCCCCACCTCTGCACATGTTCCTCCAAAGGCAGCCCCAGAGCACATCTGCCCTGCCCAGCTAGGCAGGGGCAGAGGTGATGATGGGCAGGGCATGCGAGCCTGCTCTGGGAGGTACCCCTCCTAGTATCCATGGAGACGGGTGCTTGGGGAAGAGGACTGGAATGGCAGTCCCCCTCCTTTGGTTCACTCAGCAATGGTGCCCTGCTTCTTTGGGGACCCAGGCTTCTTCCATGAACATTCCCAGTAGTGGAGCTCCTTACTCCCATCCTTGCAGGCTGTCTCTTCATAGCCAACAACTGTCTCCTCCCTGTGTCCACTCTCCAAACCCCACGTTCCAGCACCCAGCCCCTCTCCACATCAACAGGCAACAACGCAGGCTGGAGCATGCAGGGCTGCAGAGTGGAACATCCATGTAGGTCTTAATCTGTCCTACCTGTCACAGACCAGTTGCTGTGCTTTCCTCCAAGCTCCTGAAGCTCCCTCTCTGTCCCAGCTGATCTGCCCAATGGTGAGGGGGCTTCCCTGAGTGCAGGAACCTCTTCTATCCTTCAGCTCCCCACCAGGGATGCAGGTACCATTCCGTTTCTCGTTTTCTTTTTTTCTTTCTTAAGTCCTGCCCAGTTGTGTGAAGATTTTTCCTGTCCTTTTAGGTGTTCAAGGTCCTCTGCTAGTGTACAGCAGGCACTCTGTGAGAATTGCTCCATTTGTAGATGTATTCTTGATGTACTTGTGGGGAGAGGTGAACTCCACATCCTTCTATTCGCCATCTTGACTCCATCCCCATCTCAATCATGTTCTGTGGAAACCTTGTTGGTTTTCATGCCTGTGTGGCCTCCGACAGAATCGTGAACTTCTGACACTTGTTCAGTTGCTAAGTCATGTCTGGTTCTTTGCACCTGCATGGTCTACAGCATGCCAGGCTTCCCTGTTCTTCACTATCTCCCAGAGTTTGCTCAGACTCATGTCCATTGAGCCGATGATACCATCCAACCATCTCATCCTCCATTGGGAACTCAGGGTCTTAGCCACTAGACCACCAGGGAAGTCCCCTGTGTGTGATTATTTTTAACCTGTTTTATAACTGTGAAAATACTGAGACTGATTAATTTTTTTTTGGTCATTTTTCCTCTTTCAGTAAGTTAGTTAAGTTTTCTGGATTCAGTTTGGTAGTCTGTAACATGTAGATAATAGCTGATATAGGTTTGTTGAGACAATTAATGAAGTGTACCAGCAGACAAAGTGGCTTCAAACTTGAGACTTGGGGTTCTTTCTCCTGTCCAAATAGAAGGTAGAGGCAGGCTCCCTATAAGAGCTAGCGGTAACATTGCTCTAGTGATTAGACCATCATTGTCCTAACAGGTGATTTCTGTGATATTTTCTTTTTCACTTGTCTTCTAACAGTGTCTCAATCGTGAACAAGGTATTCACTGGGTCAAAAAAGAAAGACTTCCAACATTTCTGGAAAGTGATTGTTACTTTGAATACAGGTATTGTAATCTCATCAATATACATATATTTTAAATGATTTTTTCACCAAAAATGATTTTTCTCTACTTTCTTAATAAAATTGTGTACCTTTAACCCCACTGGAGTTTGTATTTTGGTTACTATGTGGTATAACATAGAGCATTAGTAAAAATTGCTTAACATTTCCAAAGAGATTTCATAGAAACAGTACCTAATAAATGTACTTTAATTCTGCTTCTTTAATCATTATATTTAAATTTTTTTCTACTTCTTTAAAGGTATTTGTGTTCAGGGTGATAAAAAATGAATATGAATGTATAAAAAAGACAGAATGTTCTAGCACAGGGCCAAGTATTTTTTTATGCTCCCTGACTTTTAAAGTTTAAGTTCCTAAACAGTCTGAAGTTTTACTAAAATTTGACCCTTTCTTAGAACAACTATTTTCTAAAATACAATAAAACAGAATAATTATTAATTAATTAGTGATCCTATGAATAAGCCATTAATTTTAGCAGCTCCTAAGAGAATCATCCTGCAAAGCTAGGAGGGGTGATTGATTTGAATACATAAAATAAAATTTTAGTTTTAATTCTGAATTCTACCATATTTGAAATTTATTTCAGTATGTATGATTTCTGAAATACAGGTTAGCCAAATTGATTTCACAAGTAAGATGGAGTGAATCAGGCATGAATATCATATTAGGTACAGAGTTTTCACCCTGGGTCCCGAAAAAACCACCCAGTCCACCACCTCCTCCTGTTGAAGAAGATGATGTTATAATTATGAAGAAGTTCTACATTTCTCTGGGCGAGGTAAAAGTTTGAGTATTTCTTTGTGACTTGGCACTTTGATGGAACTTGTCTTTTCAGAGACATGATGTTCATTTGAATAAGAAAATGTTTTCAAATACTTCCAAAGTAGATTTAGCAGAAATTCTTTTGGATTTATGCTGACTTATTTGCCCTACATTCTCTCACCTGAAATGTAATTAGAATTATTATTGTCATGTGTACAAAGGAAAATGGAAAATTTAAGAGCATGCCCACTGTCACATGGGAAGTAAGGCTTTCATTGTTCATTCCAATTTTTTTATTATTTAGAATCTATAATATTTGTACAAAGCAATGATAAATTGGATCTTCTCCCTATTGTCAAGATTATTCTTTAGTAATTAAACGCATTACTGTTTAACTATTACTAGGTGTAAATTTGCCCTCCACAATTGGAGATTGTTGGGTAGTATAAGTACGTATGAAGAAATCTAACCCAGAATCAGATGTCCTTTTGGAGAACCATAGCATGCTGCTGCTGCTGCTGCTAAGTTGCTTCAGTCGTGCTGACTCTGTGTGACCCCATAGACGGCAGCCCACCAGGCTCCCCAGTCCCTGGGATTCTCCAGGCAAGAACACTGGAGTGGGTTGCCATTTTCTTCTCCAAGGCATCAACGTGAAAAGTGAAGGTGAAATCGCTCAGTCGTGTCCAACTCTTTGCGACTCCATGGACTGCAGCCCACCAGGCTCCTCCGTCCATGGGATTTTCCAGGCCAATAGTACTGGAGTCGATTGCCATTTCCTTCTCCATAGTATAGTGAAAATTATTGTTAGATCTTTGGCTTTATCAGGGAGGGAACCTTTTCCTTCTACCCTTGTAGGTTCTTTGGCTGGTCTAATTAAAAAATATTGATGTAAGACAGTTATAGGCAAAAAAAAAAAAAAGGTAATTTAGTTATGTACAGGAGCCCTTTAAGAATATGAGACCCGAAACAAGTTGGGCAGCTGAGCTATCCTGAACTTGGGAATGGGATAGGGGCCTGGGGCTTCAGAGGGGAATAGGGTAAGTCATAGGACTGTAAGAAGACCAGATGTTTGCTAATTAGATGTTTGCCTGCCATAGAGGTAGGTAGTCATTCACATAAAAGTTATCTCTGGTACTGGCTCTCTCTGAGCTTGGCCCTGTAACTAAATTCTTTTAGGTAGTTAAAGGGGAGGTAAATGTTTTTCTTGAGTCTGCTGGGTCGAGGTCTCCTTCGGCTCCAGGTCATGGCATATTTTGGGGTCACTATCCTGCTTCTCTTTACCTTCTAATTATCAAATCTTCTCTCTGGAAACAGGTTTCCAGTATACAGTTCTTTGCAAAACCAGGAACTGCAAATATGTTACCCATGTGTTGCTATTGTCCTAGTTTCCATTCATGACAGATATTGCTAATCAATCATGGCAATTTTCCTGCTGAGCTAGGACTTGGCTCTAAATTCTTTTCAACACGGCCTCCTAGGCAGGCACTTCCAATTGATCAAAGATGTCATTCAAGAGGAAAACATCTCTGTTGGAATGGATATCCTTACCCTATCTTTTTGAATTTTTTTCATGTGTGAGCTCCTATATAATTTTGTAGTTTGACAGTTCTATCAGCAATATTTGGCAAAAATGTTTAAAAAATGTAGGCCAGTCCCATTATTTCCTCTGAATAATGCTCAAGGATGTACTAAAGTCACATTTTTCTTTTCTCTTGTATTTATTTTTTCTCTTAACATATGTGTTCTAATAGTGTTAGGGATGTCAAAAACGTACTAATGGTAGAGGTCCATAAACATACAAAGGAAAGAATCAATCTAGCGGAATAAGTTCTGATTCCTTACATGTAAATTGAATCAAATGTAAGAAAATAAAAATCCAAGCTACTTTACTTTTACTATTTTCTGTGATGGAAAAAAAACTCATTTCTGTCAACTTGAGTAATACCTGAATTATGTATATGTATATTTTAATAGCCTTTGAACTTGAGTGTGCAATTTTGGGGGCCATTAAATCATTAAACCATGACTATAGATAGGTATTAATCCTTATGATAATTAGTAATATTTCTTTGTCTTCAGTTATACCATCTAAACACAAACAATTAACCTGTCTTTTAAGAATATAAAGTAGAGTAGTTAACTGTTCTTATATCTGGCTAACTACTTCTTTCTCCTCTATCTTCCTCTCTCTTATCTTTTTGTATAGTTAATTTAATGACTCTTGTATGTTGGTCTTAATTCCTTGATAGTTCCTTAATTATTTTGGTCTCCTCTCAGTGCTTAGGATAGCACTTGGAACAGAGTAGTCATTTAACAAGTATTTTGAATGAATATAATTAGTAGTGAATGATCTGGTTTTAGAGAAAGAAAAAGAGGAAACAAAAGGAAATTAGATTCAAAGCTACTATCTACCTTACTTCTAAAAGGGACAGTACTACACCAGTGGCACCTGGTGTTTCTCTCTCTTGCCTGTGGTCTTGTTGTGTGGTCTGACTGGCCCTGCTAATTCTCCATAATTCCATTTGAACCTTGCCTCCTCTGTAAGTGTTCCTTAGGCTAAGATGACTTAGTTGGAAAAAGGAAAGTGAGAGTAACACTGGACACTCCCTTCTCTGCTTCTGTTGAATGAGTCAGATTATCCTAGAAAAGTAGGTGAGGACATTTCTAAGAGAAGTGGGGAGAAGAATCTTCCCAGGGCATCTGAGATGCAGTTTCTTAGGACTGGGGCTTTTGAAGCTGCATGTCAGGTTGAGAATTGGGTCAGCTGATTCAGGAGTACATAAAAGAAAGGAAAAACTGAAGACTCCATCCAGGGCCAGGTGAGTCAGAAATCATCCTTCAGGAAGCATCCCATCCAAGCAAAGTTGCGAAAACAGAATCTAAGGTAAAGGGGAAGTTGAACATGGAGAGGTTTCCAGTGCTACTGAGAGTAAGTTTTTGTTATATTAAGGAGTTGTTAAAAACACTGAGCCTGACCAGAGGGAGCTAGGGGCGTGAAATCATTGAGAAAGTTGTAAATGGGAGCAGCTGGCAAAAGATGCATCCAAAGACTGATGAGCTATGGAGACTGCCAAGTTGACTTAGATGGTGGGAATTTGTAGTGAATCCAGGAAATAAGGTTGCGTGCTTCCAGTGGAGGAGTGAAAAATTTGATGGGTATTGGGCTCCTTTTTTTTTCCTTTGATCATCTAATATGAAAATAATCTGAATTGAAATTTCCTTATCATTACTCTCAGCTAATGAATTTTTCTGTGTACAATATTCTTTTCTTTCATAGCATAATTTTTCCTTTACATATTGTACTATACAAATTATTATCATAATGATTTATCCAGATTCATGATTGGAAGAATACTGCTAATATTGGTTAAACAAATGTGCTCCTTTCTTCCTAGGCCTCCTATACTCAAACAAAAGATTGGTTTGCCTTAGCAAAACAACATCAGCAAACAGTACCAACTTTTTCATTACCGTCTTGTGTATTCCACGACAAAACAGAATCACCAGTTGTTTCATCTGTTTCTGGTAAGCAGAAAAGGACAGGATAAGAATGATCCCAGAACTCCTTTTTACATCTTTTGTTGTTATTCTAAACTTACAATACAAACTTAGTGAACAGGGGAAAAAACAGTATCTCCTGCAACTCTTTCTACTGTTTTCTAAGAGACAACCTGGTATAATGAAAAGAAGAGGGGTTTAGAACCCAGCTCTGATACTTATTAGTTTGTGACTTCTGCAAATTTTCCACTTCTGGTAACCTTGCTTTTGTCATCTGTAGGATTAAACTAATGATGCATATATACTGAATATATAAAATGTCTAGTGCTTGGTACCTGATAGACAGTCAATAAATATTTGCTTTATCATTACTTCCTATTACAGTTTACAAATTCTTATTATTAAAAATTTGAAATAAAGTGGGTACAACCTTTCTCTCCTCCCAAAAGTAAATAGTGATTAATAGAACTTGAGTTATCCTACTGTTTAGAGGAGAGTGAAAAAGTTGGCTTAAAGCTCAACATTCAGAAAATGAAGATCATGGCATCTGGTCCCATCACTTCATGGGAAATAGATGGGGAAACAATAGAAACAGTGTCAGACTTTATTTTTTTGGGCTCCAAAATCATTGCAGATGGTGACTGCAGCCATAAAATTAAAAGACGCTTACTCCTTGGAAGAAAAGTTATGACCAACCTAGATAGTATATTCAAAAGCAGAGACATTACTTTGCCGACTAAGGTCCGTCTAGTCAAGGCTGTGGTTTTTCCTGTGGTCATGTATGGATGTGAGAGTTGGACTGTGAAGAAGGCTGAGCGCCGAAGAATTGATGCTTTTGAACTGTGGTGTTGGAGAAGACTCTTGAGAGTCCCTTGGACTGCAAGGAGATCCAACCAGTCCATTCTGAAGGAGATCAGTCCTGGGATTTCTTTGGAAGGAATGATGCTAAAGCTGAAACTTTGGCCACCTCATGTGAAGAGTTGACTCATTTGAAAAGACCCTGATGCTGGGAGGGATTGGGGGCAGGAGGAGAAGGGGACGACCGAGGATGAGATGGCTGGATGGCATCACGGACTCGATGGACGTGAGTCTGAGTGAACTCCGGGAGTTGATGATGGACAGGGAGGCCTGCGTGCTGCGATTCATGGGATCGCAAAGAGTCGGACACGACTGAGCGACTGAACTGAACTGAACTGTTTTTAAGTTCAGACGATTTTTCACCTTGAAAACCAGATAAATGTCTGCTGTGGGTGGGTGAACTTTGGTGGGTGACAGAAACTTTTCATAAATAAAGGGGACCTTCCAGAAATGGTCCAGAAAGGACTTCCCTGGTGGCTCAGACGGTAAAGCGTCTGCCTACAATGTGGGAGACCTGGGTTTGATCCCTGGGTCGAGAAGATCCTCTGGAGAAGGCAATGGCACCCCACTCCAGTACTCTTGCCTGGAAAATCCCATGGACAGAGGAGCATGATGGGCTACAGTCCACGGGGTCGCAAAGAGTCTGACATGACTAAGCGACTTCACTTTCACTTTTCACTTTCATGCATTGAAGAAGGAAATGGCAACCCACTCTAGTACTCTTGCCTGGAAAATCCCATGGACGGAGGAGCCTGGTAAGCTACAGTCTGTGGGGCTGCAAAGAGTTGGACATGACTGAGTGACTTGGTATAGTGGTATAGAAACAGTAGTAATTAATATATGCTATTAATTACCTTACCTTACCTCCAGAAACAGTAGTAATTAATATATGCTATTGCTAGAGGGAAAAAAAATCTAGCAATGTAATTCAGGAAGGGAATCCTGCAATTCCCTAAATTATTGCATAGTTCCTTTGATAAGTACCAGAAACCTCTGAGGGTGATAAATCTGAAGTCTCTAGAATTGAACCTAAATCTAGGTAAAGAGGGAAATCATCTTTCTAATTGGAAATTACAGAATTTATAGATTTCTTACTGTTGCCTCCAAATAGTGAGGTAGAAAATTGGAGAGTGAAGTTAGTGAACAGAGAAAGAAAGGATACCAGGAAGGCAGTGAGCAGAAGTGCCAGGCTTGTACCCTCTCTTCATGTTTGTGGGGTTAAATGTATACCCACTATCCTTTCACAGGTCTACAAAAGTCTAATCTCAATTTTAGGGAAATTTATTATACATATTTCAATTAAACTTATGAAAAGTTTTCAGTTTATTGAGATTTGAAATCTATTACTGAGAAAATTGAGGTTGGGACACATGGATCAGGGTTTTCCTGATCCATGGTTTTGTGAGCAGTAGATTCACCTTGTGAAATAAAGCAGACATCAGATATTTCACTGATACCTGAAAGACTGAAGAAAAAAATAAGGGCTAGACTACATCTTTAGAAAAAGTGTAAATGTAGTCCATTTGTATTTGTAAGTCTTCACAAGGACTTTATGCAATTTTTTAATTTTAATGATAGGTTATAAGTATAGTAGTAATTGAATTTTTCTCATAAAATAGTCAATTTAAAAATTGCTAATATGACTCCAATTCTGGTCTGTTCATCTATCATCTCATCATCTATGGTAGCTAATTTTATTTTACCATGCAACATGAAACATTAAAGTACACACAATCATTTGGTATACACATTCTAATTCTTTAATAGACTTGGCCTTTGCATGTTGACATTATCAGCCAAAATATAACATTTTAAAAGTGTGTCATGTCTTTTTGAAGATCCTCTTTATTGAGGATAGCAAATATTTAGTTCATCTGCCACCAATATCCTCTTCGGGTCCAGGGAAAATACGGCCAATCCCTGTTGGCACTTTTTTTCTCTCAGTTCAGTTCAGCCACTCAGTCGTGTCCGACTCTTAGCTACCCCATGAACCGCAGCACGCCAGGCCTCCCTGTCCATCACAAACATGAGTTTACCCAAACTCATGTCCATTGAGTTGATGATACCATCCAACCATCTCATCCTCTGTCGTCCCCTTCTCTTCCCGCCCTCAATCTTTCCCAGCATCAGGGTCTTTTCAAATGAGTCAGCTCTTTGCATCAGGTGGCCAAAGTATTGGAGTTTCAGTTTCAACATCAGTCCTTCCAGTGAACACCCAGGACTGGTCTCCTTTAGGATGGACTGGTTGGATCTCCTTGCAGTCCAAGGGACCCTCAAGAGTCTTCTCCAACACACAGTTCAAAAGCATCAATTCTTTGTGCTCAGCTTTCTTTATAGTCCAACTCTCACATCCATCCATGACCACTGGAAAAACCATAGCCTTGACTAGACGGACCTTTGTTGACAGAGTAATGTCTCTGCTTTCTAATATGCTGTCTAGTTTGGTCATAACTCCTTCCAAGGAGTAAGCGTCTTTTTATTTCATGGCTGCGATCACCATCTGCAGTGATTTATAACATCTAGTTAACAATTAAAAGAAAACTTTTACATTCATATCTAATCTAATAGTCTTTTATGATTTAATACAGAGAGTTTTATCTTTGATGATGGAGTTCACCCCAGGACGAAAAAGAGCCTATTAAAAACCACTAGATTAATCTCCGAATTTGAAGAAGATGGGTCTGTATCTCTACAGGACACTCCTTCTCAAGCTCTTCTAAGGATATACCTTGAAAAGCAACAGAATGTTAGTGAAAGCATGACACTGCACTTCTCAACATGTGAAGAGTTTTTAAGATCTTACGTCTCCTTTATTTTGAGAGTGGCAATTCATCAAATTCTTGGAGCAACACTTAGAGAAAGCCCAGATTACATAAATTTCAGAAACGTAACAGAAGTGGTATTTGATGACCTTGGGGGCCCTACCCCTAGCAAGAATGTTTTGTTCAATGAAATGCTAAGGGAAAAGTCGGAAAACGTGTTAGAACAAGCAGTTTCAAAACCTGACAGCATTGGACTCGACAGCAGGGCTGATTGGTGTATTTCTCACAAAACTTACGACATTGGCAATAGAAAGGAGTTTGAAAGATTTAAGAAATTTTTAAAAGGTACCTTAGGGGAGAAATATTGGTGGCTATGGATGGATATTGAGAGGTTAAAAGTTCTTAAGAATCCTGGAAGACATCAAAGGTATTTATTTATTTTTTTTCAATAGTTTTAAAACCAAATTATAAAATATTAGTTTGGGTCATCTAAGCACAGACAGAAGGCCTGGAATAAATATATAAATGTAATTTATACTTTTAGAAGAATTAATAATAAGATTTATTTTATTATAAAAAATTGATTTACCGAAAAGGTACCTTATGCCAGTGTAAAGGGCTGGCTGTTCCTGGCAGCCTGCTCAGTTAAGAAATTCTGTGGTCTTTAGCCAGATGCCACTTAGATGTATCTGAATGAGATACCTGCTGGATATGATGCTGGATGTTCTCGAGAGAGCCTCTTAGGTCCAGTGGGGAATGGGCCTTTGTTTAGCTGCTCCATATGTGTTAGGTCACTATAAGTCTTACGAACCTTGGAGGACTCTGCTTTACGTCCTTCTCTTGTCTGTGTTCTCCTGATCTGCTCTGATCTCTGAAGTAGACTGTGATCCCCATTAAAGGTTTGACTGAGTAAATACTGGAGACTGGGTTATTCCAGTTACTCGGAGGCATTCAGATCACAAAGCTCATTCTTGTACATAGTTATAAGAGCAGGGGTTACCAAATGGTTGATTATGAAGCATGACCTAATTGACCCTGGGATGAAAGGCTGCTACCACTTTCTAAGACATGTTAGGGGAAGGATATACAGTCAACCTACATAGGTTCTTCAGAGTTAATACTTTATTAGTTCCTATTGTTGCTGTCATTAATTGCCACAGACTCAGTGGCTTGAAGCAACATAAATTAATTTTCTTCCGATTAAAATTTTCTTCTGCAGGCCTGAATTCCTTCTGGCACTCTAGGGGAGAATCCATTTCCTTGCCTTTTCCTGCTTCTGAGGCTATCTGCTTTCTTTGGTTCAGGGCCCCTTCCTCTGTCTTCAGAGCCAGTGCCATGACATCTTTTCTCCTCTCTGACCTCTGCTTCTGTCCTCCCATCTTTTCTCTATGACTGTTACCCTCCTGCCTCCTTCTTAGAAGGATTGTTAGTGATTACATTAGCACCAGTTAGATAGCCCAGGATAATCTCCTCAAAACCCTAATCACCTCTGCAGAGTCCCTTCTGTCATGTAAGATCACATTCTTAGGTTCTGGAGATGAGGGTGTGGACAACTTAGCAAAGCCATTGTTCAGCTCACCAAAAATGTCCTTCCCATTCCGTACCTGTGGGATATATTTTTATCTTCACATAGATACTCCTGTAACTCACTTTTGGTCCTTTGTTCAGTTGCTCAGTCGTGGCCCTACTCTTTGTGGCCCCACTTTTGGTTCTAAGATAGTTCATTAGTTGCCTGAAACGTTTTGGAAATGAAAATACTTGGCTAGTGGAATATTGTGTCAACATGTATGTGTGTGCCTATTTGTGTATGTGTTTTATTTCAGGCATATTGAGAAGATGAAAAAATGCTTTCTAGTGAGCAGTGGAGATTACTACCTTTCTGCAGAAGTCTTATCAAAATTTAAACTACTAGATGGATCTCAGTGGAATGAAGAACACTTAAAAAAAATTCAGGCTGAGGTTGTAAAACCTTTACTTCTTTATTGGTAAGAAAAATAATGGGAATCAAAGTTATTTGCTTTCGCTTTTATTAAGCTAGTTACAGGTTATACTTTTTGTCTTAAGGATATATGACTTATGGGAATTTTAAATGACAAGATTATTATGTTATCTTCCGCCTTCTTTAAAGTACCTATCCTTTAGATAATGTTGGTGTTTGAGGGACTTGCAGTTCAGTTCAGTTGCTCAGTCATGTCGACTCTTTGCAACCTCATGAACTGCAGCACGCCAGGCTTCCCTGTCCATCACCAGCTCCTGGAGCTTACTTAAACTCATGTCCATCCAGTCGGTGATGCCATCCAACCATCTCATCTTCTGTCATCCCCTTCTCCTCCTGCCCTCAATCTTTCCCAGCATCAGGGTCTTTTCCAATGAGTTGGTTCTTTGCATTAGGTGGCCAAAGTTTTGGACTTTCAGCTTCAGTATCAGTCCTTCCAATGAATATTTAGGAATGATTTCCTTTAGGATGGACTGGTTGGATCTCCTTGCAGTCCAAGGGACTCCAAAAAGTCTTCTCCAACACTATATTTCAATTCTTGGGTGCTCAGCTTTCTTAATAGTCCAACTCTCACATCCATACATGACCACTGGAAAAACCATATCCTTGACTAGATGGACCTTTTTGGCAAAGTAATATCTCTGCTTTTGAATATGCTGTCTAGGTTGGTAATAGCTTTTCTTCCAAGAAGTAAGTGTCTTTTAATTTCATGGCTGCAGTCACCATCTGCAGTGATTTTGGAACCCCAAATATAACGTCTCTCACTGTTTCCATTGTTTCCCCATCTATTTGCCACGAAGTAATGGTGACCATATGCCATGATCTTAGTTTTCTGAATGTTGAGTTGTAAGCCCACTTTTTCACTCTCCTCTTTCCCTTTCATCAAGAGGCTCTTTTGCTCTTCTTCACTTTCTGCCATAAGGGTGGTGTCATCTGCATATCTGAGGTTATTGATATTTCTCCGTTACAAGATGGATTTTAACTCCATGTTAACTTTGTGAATGTATCCTCCTACACTTGACCTCTTATGCTCAGTATCTCTTCAAATCGATGTGTCTGTGTTAGTGTGCATGTGCAGACATGTCCAATAGCTCAAGTTAGATTTATCATCTCAATAAACATTCCATGAACATGTCCTATGAGCCAAGTGTTGTGCTGAGGGTACAAAGGTAAAACATAGTCGTCTAGTGATCCTAGTCCAGTGGGAGGAACCTACATGTGAAACGAGTGTACTAAAAGCAAGTGTGGTGGATGCGCAGGACACGGAGGAAAGGTAGTATTTCACCTGGGACTCGCGGGACTCGAGACGCATAGGGAAGAGCATGGGCCACGTGGAGGAAATGTGTGCTCTCTGAGGATCAGTGAGCTGTCCGCTGTGGCCATGATCGATCTGATGAGGTCACTTCCCTGCTTTAAGGCTTTCACTAGTTACCCCCGAGCTTTCAGTGTAAGGTTCAAATTCCTTAAGTTAACAAATAAGGTCATCATGATTTGCCCCTTGCCTCTGTCTCTCTATTATCTCACATCTAGGTATTTCAGATTACTTGTATACTTTGTATTTTCCCATATATAGGGAGAATGTTGTTTTTCTCTGTATAAATTTCTGTTCTTAAATATTTAAGAAGGGCAGAAAGGTGTAAATTATATATGCACCTATATACACACCACCTAGCTTAGAAAGCATTACAAATACAGTAGAAGCTTTCCTTTTCTTAATTTAACTTTTTATTTTGAGAGAATGACAGATTCATATCAAGTTGTAAGAAATTACACAAAGATTCTGTATATCTATTACCTAGATCCCCCCCAGCCCCGCCCTGGTGGTAACATCTTGCTTAACTGTAGTACAGTATTACAGTGATGGAATTGACTTTGATAAAGCTCAACAATCTTTTTTCATATTTTGCCAGTTTCTCATAATTTATTTCTCTGTGTATAGTTTTGTCACATGCACTTGCCATTGCAGTCAAGATACAGAGCAGTTACATTACCACATGCATCCCTTTGTATTGCTCTCTTATAACCATGCCTGCCTCTTACCTTCCCCCTTTCTCATAATTACTGGAAAACTACTCATCTATTATATAAATGAAATAATGTAATATGTAATCTTTGGAAATTATTTTTTTCATTCAGGATAATTCCTTTGAGATGCATCCAAGTTGTTTTGTTCTTCGTTACTGAGTAGTATTCTGTTGTGGGGATGTTACACATTCATTCTCCCATTGAGGGACATTAGGATTGTTTTCAGTCTTTTGATATTACTAATAAAGCTGCTGTGAACATTCATGTACAGATTTCTGCATGAACATAAATCTTCCTTTCTCTGGAATTAAAGTCCAGGAATGAGATTAGTGAGTCATATAATCTGTTTTAAGTTTCAATAGTGTTAGTGGCTCAGTCCTGTCTGAATGGCTCTTTATGACCCATAGACCGTAGCCTGACAGGTTCCTCTGTCCATGGGATTCTCCAGGCAAGAATACTGGAGTGGGTTGCCATTCCCTTCTCCAGGGGATCTTCCCAACCCAGGGATCAAACCTGGGTCTCCCACATTGCAGGCAGGTTCTTTACTGTCTGAGCCACTAGGGAAGCCAGGGCATGGCTGCCCACTCCAGCATTCTTCTCTAGAGAATTCTATGGACAGAGGAGCCTGGAGGCCTATAGCCTAGGGGTCACAAAGAGTTGGACATGACTGAGGGACTGACACTTTCACTTTCAGGGATGATGCCTATGGTGTCAAGCCTGAGAACTCTTTGCCCAGTGCTATATTTGGAAGATTTTCTCCTGTGCTGTTGTTTAAAAATCTTACAATTCTATGTTTTAATTTAAATTCATGGCCTATTTTGAGTTAATTTTTATATAGGGTGTGAGGTTTAGGTCAAGGTTCAGTTTTGTTTTGTTTTGTTTTTTCTTGCTTATGGATATCCAGTTGCTCATCCTTATTTATTGAAAAGGCTGTTTTCCCCCTTCTTTTCTATGTTTTACATTAATATACAGTAAAAGCAAACTAGATTCACATCACCACCGTGACAGTCGGTGCACAAACATCACCTTAGGAGGCTCTCAGAGCACCGTTTTGTCATCAGACTCTTCCTCCTCTCTTCACCCCTGGCAACCACTGATCTATTGTTTGTCGCTGTATTTTTGTCTTTTTTTAGAATGCCATGTAATTATACAGGATTAGCTTTTTGAGACTGACTTCTGTTGGTCAGCACACTGCCACTGAAGCATAATGCATCCAAACTGTTGCACCTATTGTAGTTCGTCCATTTTGTTATTTTGACTTTCC
Source organism: Aepyceros melampus (assembly GCA_006408695.1). Lineage (NCBI taxonomy): Eukaryota > Metazoa > Chordata > Mammalia > Artiodactyla > Bovidae > Aepyceros > Aepyceros melampus. The sequence goes on along the minus strand of SJXQ01003847.1, from coordinate 126,651 downwards.
AGTTGTTCATTGTTGGTAAGTAGAAATGTGATGGAGGTGTGTGTGCACTCAGCTCAGGCTGGAGAGAGCAGAAGCCCTTCCATCTCAAGTGCTAACCTCAAACAGGCCTGCTGTGCCTCTGGCTCTTTTGGTGCTCCTCCATTCTCAGGGCCGTCATCAGCCACTTCCTTCCTCCTGTGGCCCACACACCGATGTCGTGCAGGTCTTGTGGCTGACCTTTTGTACCACTGCCTGTATATTGGGGTTTGTGGGATACCTTGTCACATTAACACGTGTTATTCTAAACGTTGTCGATGAGTGTTTGGTTTTGCTATCTAGTCATGCTATCTGTTTTTCATGAAGGGATTCAGAGATGTAGAAAAACAATATTGCTGACATTACCATTTTCCCAGAATCCTTTCTACCTTTTTTCTTGATCTAGCTAAATCCTGTGTATTCTTTAAAATTCAAACCTAAGTACAAACAAATACTCATGTATTTCCCGCCATGTTGGTTGGGAAATAAAGCATTGTGAAGACCTCTGAAGGTGCCTTGCTGGTTACACCATCCTCCATCCACTTGGAGGTAGCCTCTTTCTGGACTTGTGATTACCACCTTACTTTTCATTGCAGTTTTACCAACCATGTATGCAAATAAACCCCTAAACATGTATTTTTATCTTCCTGTTCTACAACTTTATAAAAATGGAATCATGTTGCCTGCCTTCTTTTGTGTCTTCTGTCAACATTATGGGCTTGCCTGGTGGCTCAGACCGTAAAGAATCTGCCTGCAGTGTGAGAGACCTAGATTTGACCCCTGGGTCAGGAAGATTCCCCTGGAGAAGGAAATGGCTACCCACTCCAGTATTCTTGCCTAGAAAATTCCTTGGACGGAGGAGCCTGGTGGGCTGCAGTCCATGGCATCACAAAGAGTCAGACATGACTGATTTGACTCTAACTGTATTGAGAGTTTTGTCAATTTTCACCGTTGTATACAGTATTCCACTGCATCAACATACCATAGATTATTTATTGTTTAAAAAAATTTGTGTCATTTTCTCTTTTTACAATTACAAGCAATGCTGTACACATATCCACTTTTCCAAAACAGTTGTACCAACTGCACTCCCACCAACAGAATATGAGAGTACTTATTATTACAAATTCATGATAATGTTTGATAGTGTGAGATTCTTAAATTTTTGGCTATGTATTTGGTATGTCATTGGTGTTTGGTGTTTTTAATTTGCATTTCCCTGATTATTGTTGATGTTGATAACTTTCAATATTTAGTGGTCATTTGGATTTCAGCTTTCATAAGTTCCCTGTGTATCTTCTTTGCCCACTTTTCTTTTAGAGATACATAGATAGATGGATAGATGCAGATAGATAACACACAGGTACACACACATAACATTGAGGGGAGAGGATAGGGAGCAGGAAAAAAGAAGAAATTATTAGAAAAGTGATGTGGCAAGACTGATCATTGTGAACACATATTATATGCTCTGATTTTTGAGGCTTATTGCCTAGGTTAATCTTGTTTGTTTTTCCTCTAACTAGGGCACCAAGATTCTGTGTTACTCATACATCCTCAACAAAACATGCTAGTGCTGAACTGAAATTCTGGCACCTTCGTCAAGAGCAACCAAGGAAAGATGTTGACCCTTTCCCACAAATGGCAACCCTCTTGCCGTTAAGACCCAAATCTTGCATTCCACAATTATCTGAGATGCAGGTAGGTTGTCCAGCAATACTTTGATCTCTTAAGTTTGTACTAAAATGTCGATGCTTGGGTTTTGTACACTTGCCCTGAAGTTTTATTATAAGCTTTTAATTTTTTTTTTTTTTTGGTTTTTGTTAATGTACATGCTACAGCAATTAGGAAATAAGAAAATCTATGGTTTGTTCTTCACCAGTCTGCCAATGTGATTTTTGAAAATGCACGATCATGTTGCTTACTTGATCAAAACTCCCTAGTGGCCTCCTCTTCCAGTCAGAATACAAGCTAGAATATTTATGCAGCTGTCCATGGCCCTGCTAGCTTCCTGGCCTTATTTCCTAGCATTCTTCTCTAGCTTACACCACTCCATGCTGTTCCTGGAACACACCAAAGACACCTGAGAGTGTTGCACTTGCTGTTTCCCTTCAACTGGAGCACTCTTCCTCCAGATATGTGTGTGGTCGCCCCTCACACACCTCGGAGTCTGCCCTCGTATCACTTAGTCAGAGGGGCTGTCCTTGATTCTTCCATGTAAGCACGCTGTGCAGGCCAGTACAGATTACTATCCAAGCTCTCTGCTCTGCCTTATTTTGTCTCATCATAATTAAGACCACGCTGATTTATGTTTATTGTCTTTCACCTCCTACCAGAATATAAGGGACTTTTCTTTGTTAACTGCTTTCTCTCAGTGCCTGGAATAGTGCCTGGCACTTAATAAGTATAAACTGAACGAACGAGTGAAAATAGCAATGGCAAAATTAGAAATAGTGAGCATTATTTTCACAACAGGGAAGAATAAGATAGGACAAAAAATGGGAAAAAGTCCACAAAGAGAAGAAAAATTAACCAAATTTACAGAGAAAAAGTAAATTACCCTATGTGCTTTGGCACAGAGATGTAATAAATGTAGCTAAGACATGCATTTCAGAAGTAAAGAGCCTTATTAATCTTTCTAGCCTTTAAAGGTGTCACAGAATGTTGTGTTATTGACCATAGTCACACATGACCTCTTCGAAAGTGATTACTTTGTGATTAAGATATCTTATTTTTAAAAGTCAGGAAGATGTATAATGTGACTTTTAAATTCTGCTTCAATGTAGTGCTTTAGAGCTGCAAATACCTTACAGTTTTTCTTTCGGTGGTTTTTTTCACCCTGTATGCATTCTAGAATCACAGAGAGCTTTTAGACATACTGATGCCTAGGTCCCACCTTCAGAGAGTCAGATTTAATTGATACAGGCTGAGTACATTCAGTTCAGTTTAGTCACTAAGTCGTGTCCAACTCTTTCCAACCCCGTGGGCTACAGCACACCAGGATTCGCTGTCCATCACCAGACCGGGTGAGAGTCACTCTCTAAAATCAGGGTTTGGCTTTAAATTGAGGTTCTCATTCTGCCTGAACATTATTTTTTTTTGGCCACATCGTGTGGCATGTGGTATCTCAGGTCCCTGACAATGGAGCTAACCCATGTCCCCTGCATTGGAAGGTGGATTTTTAACCACTGGATCACTAGGGAAGTCCCTAGAGTCACATTTTAGAACCTATATTTTAATAAGATTCCTAGGTGATTTGCTGGAAAGCACCACTACAAGTTAGTGGTTCTCAAGCTTCAGTGAGTCACCTGAAGAACTTGTTAGAATAGAGACTTCAGGGCTCCTCCTAAAGATCCAGATCCAGTGGGTCTGGGATGGGGCCCAAGGATTTGCATATCTAACAAGCTTGCTCCCAGGTGATGCTCTTCCTGCTGGCCTGTGGTCCACACCTTAGTTAGTCATTATAGTGAACTAATGGTTTCTTAGCCATTATGAAGGCACTTTTCTGACCTCTTTGCCCCCAGGGCCTTTTTGTATGCCACTTAACTGACCAACCGAGCTTCCCTGTCAGCCCCTGTGACTCTGTGACTCAGTCACCAGGTTAATACAAATCTTGGAGACGTAGTGTAGTGAGCGTGCTTGGCTGTCTGAGTGCCACCACCACACATGTTACCATCAGTGTTTTCTAGTTGGGTAACTCCTTTTGATCTCATTCTATTTCTCCTTGGCAGAAAACAGTGTAAGCAATGGAACTTGATTCTATTTTCTTTATTTTTCCTATTTTGAAAGTTAAAATATCTTTTATACAACATAAAAGTCACCTTTTTGTTCTGAAATTTTTGACAAATATATACATTGTGTATCTACCATCTTGATCATGATATGGAACAACTCCTTTACCCGCCCCCAGTTCTACTGTGCCCTTTTGACAGTATTTTTTTTCTATTAAAAGAAAAGATTTTTTTTTTCTTTTGGGCTACTTTTCTAGCTTTCTCCCAAGCCAGAAAGCTCAAAAATACTAACTTGGGCCATCCTTTAATTTTAAATATAATACACTAAAAATTTTTGTTTATATTTAGAAAGCTTTTTATAGTGGTAAAAGCACATGGATCACAGCCTTGTCTAACTCAAAGAAACTATGAGCCATGCCATGTAAGGCCACCCAAACGGATGGGTCATGGTGGAGAGTTCTGAAAAAACGTGCTCCACTGCAGAAGGGAATGGCAAACTACTTCAGCATTCTTGTCTTGAGAACCCCATGAACAATGTAAAAAGGCAAAAAGATATGACACTGAAAGATGAATACCGCAGGTTGGAAGGTGCCCAGATATGCTACTGGAGAAGAGTGGAGAAATAGTTCCAGAAGGAGTGAAGAGGCTGAGTCAAAGTGGAAACAGTGCCCAGTTGTGGATGTGTCTGGTGGTGAAAGTAAAGTCTGATGGTGTAAAGAGCAATATTGCATAGAAACCTGGAAGTTAGGTCCATGAATCAAGTCAAATTGGAAGTGGTCAAACAGGAGATGGCAAAAATGAATATTGACATTTTAGGAATCAGTGAACTAAAATGGATGGGAATGGGCAAATTTAATTCAGATGACCTTTAAAACTATTACTATGGGCAAGAATCCCTTAAAAGAAATGGAATAGCTCTCATAGTCAACAAGAGTCTAAAATGCAGTACTTGGGTGCAATCTCAAAATGACAGAATGATCTCTGTTCATTTCCAAGGCAAACCATTCAGTAATCACAGTAATCCAACTCTGTGCCTCAACAACTAATGCCAAAGAAGCTAAAGTTGAATGGTTCTATAAAGACCTACAAGACTTTCTAGAACTAACACCAAAACAACAACAACAACAACAACAACAAACACAAAAAGATGTCCTTTTCATCATAGGGGACTGGAATACAAAAATAAGAAGTCAAGAGATACCTGGAGTAACAGGCAGGTTTGACCTTGAAATATAAAAAGAAGCAGGGCAAAGGCTAACAGAGTTTTACCAAGAGAACACACTGGTCATAGCAAACACCCTCTTCCAGCCACAAAAGAAACAGCTCTACACATGGACATCACCAGATGGTCAATATCAAAATCAGATTGATTATATTCTTTGCAGCCTTAGATTTAGAAGCTCTATACATTCAGCAAAAACAAGACTGGGAGCTGACTGTGACTCAGATCATGAACTCCTTATTGCCAAATTCAGACTTAAATTGAAGAACATAGGGAAAACCAGTGTGCCATTATGTATGACCTAAATCAAATCCCTTAGGACTGTACTGTAGAAGTGACAAATAGATTCAAGGGTTTAGATCGCATAGATAGAGTGCCTGAAGAATTGTGTACAGAGATTCTTTACATTGTACAGGAGACTGTGACCAAAACCATCCCCAAGAAAAAGAAATGCAAAAAGGCAAAATGGTTGTCTGAGGAGGCCTTACAAAGAGCTGAGAAAAGAGAAGTGGAAGGCAAAGGAGAAAAGGAAATATATACCCATTAAATGCAGAGTTCCAAAGAATAGCAAGGGGAGAGAAGAAAGACTTCCTAAGTGAAATAGAGATGCAAAGAAATAGAGGAAAACAACAGAATGGGAAAGACTAGAGATCTCCTCAAGAAAATGAGAGATACCAAGGGAACATTTCATGTGAAGATAGGCACAGTAAAGGACAGAAACGGTGTGGACCTAACAAGCAGACGAGATTAAGAAGAGGTGGCAAGAATGCACAGAAGAACTACACAAAAAAGATCTTCATGACCCAGATAACTATGATGGTGTGATCACTCACTTAGAGTCAGACATCCTGGAGTGTGAAGTCAATTGGGCCTTAGGAAGCATCACTATGAATAAAGCTAGTGGAAGTGATAGAATTCCAGCTGAGCTATTTCAAATCCTGAAAGAGGATGCTGTGAAAGTGCTGCACTCAATATGCCAGCAAATTTGGAAAACTCAGCAGTGGCCACAGGACTGGAGAAGGTCAGTTTCATTCCAGTCCCAAAGAAAGGCAATGCAAAAGAATGTTCATACCAGCGCACAAATGCACTCATCTCACACACTAGCAAAGTAATGCTCAAAATTCTCCAAGCAAGGCTTCAACAATATGTGAACCGAGAACTTCCAGATGTTCAAGCTGGATTTAGAAAAGGCAGAGGAACCAGAGATCAAATTGTCAACATCTGTTGGATCATCAAAAAAGCAAGGGAGTTCCAGAAAAGCATCTACTTCTGTTTTATTGACTATGTGAAAACCTTTGACTGTGTGGATCACAACAAACTGTGGAAAATTGTGAAAGAGATGGGAACACCAGACAACCTTACCTGCCTCCTGAGAAATCTGTATGCAAGTCAAGAAACAACAATTAGAACCAGTCATGGAACAACAGACTTGTTCCAAATAGGAAAAGGAGTACATCGAGGCTGTATATTGTCACCCTGCTTATTTAACTTATAGGCAGAGTACGTCATGTGAAATGCCAGGCTGGATGAAGCACAAGCTGAAATCAAGATTGCTGGGAGAAATACAGTAACCTCAGATATGCAGATGATACCACTCTAATGGCAGTAAGCAAAGAGGAACTAAAGAGCCTCTTGATAAAAGTGAAAGACAAGAGTGAAAAGCTGTCTTAAAACTCAACATTCAAAAAATGAAGATCATGGCATCTGGTCCCATGGGGAAAAAATGGAGACAGTGACAGACTTTATTTTTGGGGCTCTGAAATCACTTTAGATGGTGACTGCAGCCATGAAATTAAAAGATGCTTGCTCCTTGGAAGAAAAGCTGTGACAAACCTAGGCAAACCTAGACAGTATATTAATAAGCAGAACATAATGGCAATACTTTGCTAAGGAAAATTCATCTAGTCGAAGCTATGGTTTTTCCAGTAGTCATGTATGGATGTGAGAGTTGGACCATAAAGAAAGCTAAGCACTGAAGAATTTATCTTTTTGAACTGTGGTGTTGGAGAAGACTCTTGAGGGTCCTTTGGACTGCAAGGAGATCCAACCAGTCCATCTTAAAGGAGACCAGTCCTGGGTGTTCACTGGAAGGACTGATGTTGAAACTGAAACTCCAATACTTTGGCCACCTGATATAAAGAGCTGACTCATTTGAAAAGACACTGATGCTGGGAATGATTGAAGGCAGGAAGAGAAAGGGACAACAGAGGATGAGATGGTTGGATGGCATCACGAACTCAAGGGACATGAGTTTGAACAAGCTCTGAGAATTTGTGAAGGACAGGGAACCCTAGCATGCTGCAGTCCATGGGGTCACAAAGAGTTGGACAGAATTGAAGGACTGAACAACAATAACAAAAAGCACATGACAAAATTTATCATCTCAACCATTTTCAAGTGTACATTGCAGTAGTAATATAAGTATATTTGCATTGTTGTGTAACAGATCTTCAGAAGTATTTTACCTTGCAAGTTTGAAACTATATAACCATTCATCAACCCCTCTTGCATCCCCTGGTAACCACCATTCTACTTTGTGTCTATGAATTTGACCACTTTTGTATGATACACTTTTAATAAGCCCAGTTCCTGTGGTTCCACTTATTTACAGAGTGTTACTTAATGTCATGCTGTGTTCCAAATTACTAAAACAGATGTGAGCCCTGATACCTAGGACATTATATGCAAAACATCAGTCTCAGTTCAGTTGGTCAGTCGTGTCTGACTCTCTGCGATCCCATGGACTCCAGTGTGCCAGGCTTCCCTGTCCATCACCAACTCCCAGAGCTTACTCAAACCCATGTCCATAGAGTTGGTGATGTCATCCAGCCATCTCATCTGTCATCCCCTTCTCCTCCCACCTTCAGTCTTTCCCAGCGTCAGGGTCTTTCCCAATGAATCCATTCTTTGCATCAGGTAGCCAAAGTATTGGGAGTTTCAGCTTCAGCATCAGTCCTTCCAATGAATATTCAGGACTGATTTCCTTTAGGATGGACTAGTTGGATCTCCTTGTAGTCCAAGGGACTCTCAAGAGTCTTCTCCATCCCCACAGTTAAAAAGCATCAATTCTTCAGTACTCAGCTTTCTTTATAGTCCAACTCTCAAACATCTGTACATGACGACTGGAAAAACCATAGCTTTGACTAGACAGACCTTTGTTGGCAAAGTAATGTCTCTGCTTTTGAATATGCTGTCTAGGTTGGTCATAGCTTTTCTTCCAAGGAGCAAGCATCTTTTAATTTCATGGCTGCAGTCACTATCTGCAGTGATTTTGGAGCCCCCCAAAATAAAGTCTCTCACTGTTTCCCCATCTATTTGCCATGAAGTGATGGTGACCAGATGCCATGATCTTAGTTTTCTGAATGTTGAGTTTTAAGCCAGCTTTTTCACTCTCCTCTTTCATTTTCATCAAGAGGGTCTTTAATTCTTCTTTGCCTTCTGCCATAAGGGTTGTGTCATCTGTGTATCTGAGGTTATTGATATTTCTCCTGGCAATCTTGATTCCAGCTTGTGCTTCATACAGCCCAGCATTTTGCATGATGTATTCTACACATAAGTAATTAATTTTGTTTATAGAATTCTTAAAAAATTATTAGTAGTTGTTAGACACTAGAATGCATGTAAGGTTTTATTGTTTGTTCTGGATAGTAAAGCATCACAAATATATTTCTTGCTTTCCAGCAGCATATATTACATTCTAATTGAAGCTGACATATAGGAAGTGATTTTTTTTGTTTTGTTTTTCAAATTATAAAAGTAGTAAAACTTGGGATTTACCTGGTAGTCCAGTGGCTAAGACTCCACACTCCCAATGCAGAGGACACAGGTTTGGTCCCTGGTCATGGAACTAGATCCCACATGCTGCAGATACGAATTTGCATGTTGCAGCTAAAGATCCTGCATGTTGCAATGGAGATCAAAAATCCTGCATGCCACAACTAAGACCCAGTGTGGTCAAATAAATAAATAAAAGCATTGCATTAAAAATAATAAAACTGTAAATTTGGAAACTTAGACACGTTTTGAAACAAAGAAACAAGTCACTCTGATCTCATCTACTTCTAGACAACTGTTAACTTATTTTCTCTTAGGCTTTTTGTGAATTTTTGATTTTAAAACATTTATATTTTTGGATTCTGGTTATGTAACATCTTCATTAGTATTTTTCCAGGTTTTATAATTTTGATGATCCTTACTTTAAAAAGTTATATAATATTACATATATATATATATATATATATATATTCATGTATATAATTGTTTCTTTCTCCTCTCTGGACATTTAGGTGTTTCTGCTTTTTTGATTCATGTGTGTAGCATCTCATGTTCTAGATTTAAATAATTAACTTTTACTAAAAACATTTAAGAATGGGAATGATACCCATAAAAATAAAATGTCCAAAAATGGAAGGAAATAGTCTAAGATAGAGCCTCTTATGGACCAATGGTTTCTACAAGTCTTTTCCCAGCCTGCTACCTGCATTCCCCACTCCACAACACGCACAATTGCTCACACACACACACACACACACACACATGTACACATACACAGAGCACTAAATTCTTCCTCCAGGAAAGAGTCTTTCACAATAGTGGGGGACCTTTGGCCTTTTAAAATGCTCTAAATAGGTTAGAGATTTCAGTGTGCTAGCTGCTTTAAAGTTGGAGTTTGAGAAGAGTAATAAGAATATTTAATAGTTAAGAATTAAAAATAAAAATATTTTTATTCTCCTTCTTAAACATAGCATAGTAGGTGGTAGAGTGAGGGAAGAAATCCTCTAGTGATCAGAATAAATTTGAGGTATCTACGGAGAATGTGCTTTATTCTCTATTTTTCCCCACTTGGCCCATTTTTCAGTTTGTTCATCATCTTACTACTTTTTAGAAAGAAGAATCCAGTTTATTACAACTTCCTAAATCTCCCAAGAAATCACCTAGAGTAAAGACAGCAGTCTATAAACCTTGGAAGAGTGAGTCTTTGAATCCAGTTTCTTCTAAGGATGATGTGATTGAGAAAGGGTAAGTGTGGCTTTCTGTGTCCCAGTGCTTTTCTGCAGTGGTAAGATGTTTGAAGAATTTAAAGATTAAATAGAAATTGAAAATGAATACTTTTCTTTTTTTACCATGCATACTCTAAATTAAGAGCAGAACTCTTGAGACTAGTAATATTTCTCAAATTTGACAACTCAAAATACTCCTAATAATATTCTGCTTATTTAACATAGTATACTTTAAAAATTCGTTTAGAGTTGCCCATCTATTTGCCCTTTTCACTGTTCTTTATTTCAAATGGAATTCTTTTCCTTCAGCCTGAAAAAATACCCTTTGGTATTAACTTTGGTGTGGGGTCTGCTGGTGAATAGTTCTTTGTTTAGTGATTTATTACCTCACATTTACCCTTTTTTATTGAGATAAAATTTACCTATTGTAAAATTCACCATTTTAATCATGTTCACGTATAAAATTCAGTGGTTTTTAGTTATGTTTACATGGTTATAAAACTATCATCACTATATAATTCCAAAACAACTCATCACCCGAAAAAGCAGCTCCGTGTCACTAGCAGCCACATCTCCCAAAAAAGTAGCTCCGTGTAACTAGCAGCCATTCTCCCCTCCCCCAATGCCGGGCAATCACTCATCTACTCTCTGTGCTCTCTTTTCCAAGGCCAGTAGAGAGAGGGGCTTAGATACCAAGGCAGTGAGGCTACCTTGGCGGCGTAATAGGACAGTTCTTCCTGAGTCAGAATGGAAGGAAATAAGGATGGGTATGAAAGTGAAAGTTATGTAGCTCAGCCGTGTCCGACTCTTTGCGACTCCATGGACTGCAGCCTACCATGCTTCTCCATCCATGGGATTTACCAGGCCAGAGTACTGGAGTGGGTTGCCATTTCCTTCTCCAGAGGATCTTCCCAACCTAGGGATTGAACCCAGGTCTCCCACATTGTAGGCAGATGCTTTTACCATCTGAGCTATCTGGGAAGTCAAGGATGGGTATTGGTGGATATATTTGTTGATAGATAAATTTGAAATGATTTTAGCTGCAAATAATAGAAAAGTTGATCAACAGTGGCTTAGAAAAAATTGACTTATTTTTTTTTTCACAGAACAAGAAATCTGAGTGTAAGCAACTGCCAGTATCGATTCACCAGATCAGGAGTATTAAGGCTTAAATCTTTGTAATGCTCTTGGCCATTCCTTTGCAGTCAGTAGAGTCACAGCTCCTGACATCAGACTTTCAAATCATAAAGATAGAAGGGGGCAGTATCTATTAATTTTCTCCCTGTAGTCAGGAAAGCAGGCTTTCATAGAAACTCTCCAGCAGACTTAATTTTTTATCTCATTAGTCACAGCTGGATTATACAACTGCTTGTCCCTCCCTGGCATCTTTTTAAGTGAATATTTAGCTTTTTTAGTATTTCATGGTGCTGGTGATAGAATCATGTTGCCAGACATGGGTGTTGAGTTAGCTGGTCGATTAATAGTGTCCACTACATGAGGGAGGGGAAACTGAAGCATGTTGTACCTACATTTTGTCTGAGAAGAAACTGCAAAGTAACCTGCTGGTGGGTTAGAGTTGAGGGAGATTGATGAATTGGAAGAAGCATGTTTTATGGAACTGGAAAGTGAGGTTTGGAATGATTGCATTGGCCTGTGGGAGAGGGAACTGGATGAGAAATGTAAAAAGATAAGGTCCAAAGTCAGTCTAACTCCAGAGTCTTCCGTTATCTCATCTCAAGCTACTACATATAAACCCTTATGAGACCCACCTGTTATGAGGATTAAATATATTCATATGAATTGTTTCTGGCACAGCGTTTGGTATGTAGTTTAGCTTTTAGTGTCCTCTTGCCCTAAGAAAATTAGTCAACTTTCTGCATTTTAAACAAGACTTTCTCTGCTTACCTTCATGTATTGCTCACTATTCTCCCCATCTGAAGAACCCCTTTACACACAGAATGTATCTTCCACCAATTATTCAGGAAAAAAATCTCGTTTCTTTAATTACTAACATAGCTCCAAGGGCCTTCTCATTCTTAAACGCCTATGGTTTTATTATCCATCCCAGACATTTGGCATCTGTGATACATTCACAAACCCATTCAACCAGCATTTATCTTATTGAGAGTTATCTTTCTGTATGGCTACACCTCATTTTCTCAACTTCCTCTTGAGGGCTGGACTTGAGGCATATATATATATATATATATATATATATATGCACACACACACTTTTTTTTTTTTTACTAGTTCTCACAATGCTTAGAAGCACTCCTAAGATTTAGGACATGTATACCAAAGGTGCTTAAAATATTTGTTGATTGATTAATTAGTTCTCATCCCTATAATTTAGGTCAAGGCACATGTCAGAAAGCAGCAAAGTTATTCGTTTAACATCTTTTACTGACATTTCTGAATGTCTGAAGCCTCAGCTGGATAGAAGATATACCTATACAGAAGAACCTTTGGTAAGTAATTGGAGGACTAATTTGACTCATTTTACCTAATCAATGTTCCCTGACTTTAGAGAATTTTTATTTATTTACCATAATAATTTTTTCTTTATTGAACAAAAATTTATTTTTTACTTCCAAAAGGATTTTTATACAAAAAATTTCTTGTTTAAAATTATTTATTTTTAATTGAAGGATAATTACTTTATAGTATCGTGTTGGTTTCTACCAAACATCACCTTCTATACAAAATCTTTCTATTTCCTTTTGTAGCACCATGTTCCTATATACTCCATTGATTACTGTTTTCAAAAATAGCCATGTTCTCGTTTTGGTATGATCACACCTCAGACACAAAATAAGACCCTCTAGAATATTTCATGTTATGTTTTAGAAGCTTAAAATTTTTATAAAGCTCAGTATTTCCAGACTGTAGTTACCTTGATAATGTGAATTTAACATACCAGTTCTAAATGAAAATTTTACATTCTCTAACAGTTACACTTTAGGTAGAATTCTTGGTAGTCCTAATATTGTCTGAACACTTACATATAATTCTATACTATTTATTTTATTCTAAGCAAACAAGTATCCTTTTCTTCTATTTAGTATTTTTCTTACCCAAATAATGACTTTTTAGTTTTGGAGTGCCAGTGGATAAACATCATAAAATCATTAAATTTTTACCTCGGAATTTGTAATGTAGGGGAATAAAGGGAGATTATAAAGCAAGAGCAAGAACCTGACTTAAACCCTAAATCACCCATGCCACAGTTGTCTTATTAGAAGGAAGTGCGAGTTTCACACAGCAAATAGCAAAGAGCTCATGTGAATACTGGATACCCTTTCTTATTTTAGAATTACTCTTGTGCTTGGAGAAATAGCCAGTTTTCTATGTTTCAAAAGCGGTGTTAGGCTTGCCAGCATTGTTGGCAGAGAAGCCCATAAATAGCAAAGTTTTATGAGAATTTATACTGCCTTTCCACTTGAAGGCCATGACCTTATGGGGTGAGACTGTCCAGAGAGGGACCTCATAAGGACAGTTAATGAGTAGCACTGAGAGGCCTTGAAGATATTTCTTTTTATAACTCTCTTAGCAGCAACTCAAGGCTAAAATAACAGTAAACATGTAGGAAAGAGGCCACCAACGGAGATTTGGAAGACTCCTAAAATGGTATCACTGTGCCTGAAATATGAAAATAGTTGAGGTTGGGAAGTCAGTTTAACATTAAGTTTGAAAACATAGAATGAGCTCTGCAGCTAGAGTGGCTCTGTAAACAAATTTTGTGTGACAGTCAGATGCAACATACTGCATTAATTACATATATGGTACAAAAATAAAATAGTCCAGTGGGGAAATGACAGCCTGGCAGAATTTGTGAAACCCTGTTGTTGTACAATGTCATAAAAAAATTACAATGTTTCTGGGTGAATAATTCACTTCTGTTTTGTTATCTAGATTAAAACCATGGGCGATGGTGCCTTGGGAGGATTTGACATGGAGAATTTGTTGCAATCTTTGTATGTAGAAAATAGAGCTGGATTCTTCTTTACTAAATTCTGTGAGAACTCAGGGAACAAGGTAGAAGATAGTTATTTTAAATTTGATTTTCTACTTTTATTTAAAATGAGAGATTAAAATAATTTAATGCTCAAGTAATTATATTTCATTTTAAAATTCCCATTTCTTCTTGTAAGAAATTTCATGCTAAATTATCTAGTAAAAATGTAAATATCTTAGCTATAATTCTCTTTGGTTCACTGTCCTACTAAAATTACAAAGAAAAGTACAGATAGATAAGGATTGACCTGTGTTATTAACAATTGATTACTTTCATGTAACTTTATTTCAGTGAAATATATTTTAAATTTAGAGCTAATTTTTATCAGTCCCTCAATTTTTATTTTTAATAACTCTAGCAATTAGAATTGCAATGAATAGTGACAAACTTATTTCAAGGCTTTTTGTTTTGTTTCTTAGTCATCACAACCTCCTTTATTTTGTTTAGATGATAAGTATTTCGTTAGCTCAGTTATTAGAGTAGCTTTTACTTCTGATATGATATACATTTGCCATGTATATAAAGATGCTTTTAGATTTTAGTTTCATGCCGTAGATATGTGATTACTCTTTATTTACTAGAACACTTAACTTTTTAAATGACCAATTACGTGAGAAGCATATATGAAAAAATATAATTTAGTGACAGTTATTCATATTTTGTGTGTTGCCTGTTTGTGATAGAAGATAAAACCATCTTAAACTGAACCTGATTTATAGTAACAGCAAGAGCTAAACGATTACTTGTATTTGAAATTAGGGCTTTGTAGAATTTTAATAATGGTGGTAATAATTTATGTACCTTTCCATCTACAGTTGTGGAGGAACTGTGTGTACTTTTGGTTTGACCTACAAGCTTATCATCAGCTTTTCTACCAAGAAACCCTTCACCCTTTTAAAATATGCAAGCAAGCTCAAGTAAGTATTAAATAATGTTGGCTCAATGTGACATTCCCAGAACACAGAAATGAAAAGTTTCGTCCAGCCTCAAATAAGAGAAGTCTAGGAGTGAGGGCGAAAAGTCAGTGGTTAAATTGTTTCCATTGAATTTCTTTATTTAAATATCAGTAGAATATTGTTTTATAGTCTGATTTGTAGACTCTCAGTTTTATCTATCAATATTTTATTTGGTTTGCCTTATTTTCTCTTTGCTGCAGATTAATTGTTCTTCCAGTAAAGAACATGTTATCTTTTTTTCTAAAGTATGTCTTTTTGCTTTGGTTGTGAGTGACTTAAAAGAGAACCCTGAGAGGGGACTTGTAATGAATTATTGAAGTGATCGGGAGCAGAGGCGTTAATTGAAGCTGCTCTGTGAGCTTCCTGCAGCAGTCAGCTGTTGGAGACACTTAGGCTGCTGGCCTGTCTAATGAGGGAGAAAGGATGTCAATTGACTCCTTGTGTCATCACAGCCCTGTGTCATCACCTGGGCCTCTGTGCTACACACCATACAAGACAGATACTCAGAGTTGGAGAAAAGAGCATCATTAGACCTCCTGAAAGCAAAATAGAGGATGAAGAACAGGATTCTCTCCAGAGAAACAGTAGCCACTTTTTGAGGCGAAAAGGAAAGGGAATAAAATTATGATCTAAGCAAACTTGTCTTTTCAGTTTTTATTCTTAGGCTCTCCTGATCCTTTATGGAGAGAGGTCATCAAGCCTAGAAAACTGCTCATCTCTTCTGTGTCTGATTTCCACTGAAGTGATTCTTCTAATTCGGAAATAACCTCATTATAGAGGAACTTTCTCTGACAATCCTGAGGAGATTAGCTTCATCATATTGTTTATTATCTTCTTATAATCCTGTTCAGAACATCAGAGAGTACTGCTAGGAGAGTACTACCCTGACTTTGGCATTAATAACGATGTTTTATAAATCAACTGACAGAGCTTTGTACTTTTTTACCACAAGAATAAAGGCTTCAAATCCTACACGGCCCAGATCTGGCCCCACGACATCATGAAATTATCTCTCTAATTTGCCAGCACCATCTTCTGAGACCACACAGTTGGCTCTTCTGCTTGTTAATCCTTCACCTGTAACTCCGTACTTATCCTTCTTCCCCTAACCTACTGCCCCGACAGTTAAAGTGCCACCTGTTATTTTTATTATGTTTTCACTACTACAAAACTTGCTCTTCCAAAAATCTTCAGCTGCTCAATTAAGGAGGTTTTTCGGTTGCTGTTGTAATCACAGTATTTCCATATACTTGTAGAAGTGGAAGTTCTATTTGAGTTTGGTAGATGTTAATTCTTTGTAATGGTATTCAACCAGCTATAAATGATTGTGAAACAAGATACACTCAAATTTTGGTTATTCTGAGATTGGATTACTCTGTTTGGGGATTATCAAGGCCTGTAAACTTTTTATCCTTCTCTAGCTTCTCTTTTGAGGAATCAAAACAGAGTGGGCGGAGGGGAGTGATGGAGACATTGGTTTTAGTTTAAATGGGAGAAATAAAAGGAGCAAATCATGTGATCTTTTTGACTTGCTTGCTTTTTGCATCTGTGGCTATTTTATTTTTCTGTTAGTGGAGCAGCTGTCTAAATTGGTTTAGGTTTTAATTATCTGAGATTTCTGTGTCTCCAGATGTAAGAATTGCTTCTAATACCATAACCCTATATAGATTTGTTTCACAATATGAAACAGCATTTGTTTCTTTATATTCAAAAATAGAAGTGCTGTATAACTTCCTTCAGGGTACATTTACAATACAGATCTTTGGATTGATCATGCCAGTGGCAGAATAGTTGGCACTGTGTTAAAGTTGCTGGAATTTGGTTTTTATACATCTGACAAACTGTATAGTAAGAGACCAAGAGTTGATTATTAAAGTCTTACATGCTTTTCTGTTTGTTGATCAGCAAATTACTTACCTTGAAATTTTATTACCTCAAGAAGTATTGGAGAAATATCTGCAGGCAAACTAGATGGGAGGTCAGTGACAGTGATTTAACATGACTAGCTATGGTCCAAGAGTTTGAACTACAGTCTTGGGCACATCCTGAAGGTTTCATTGCAGCACAGCTTCAAGATAGCATAGTTCAGTTAGAAACCGAATGAAATTATCTTGGCAAGAGGGATGGGAATCACCACCAGGATTTAGGGATACAGTCTTTGATCCCAGCAACAACTTGCCAGGGGACCATCTGTCACTGCCAAGGTTTGGAGCCCAGATTGCTGCCATCAGTAGTCCTACAGCTTTCTTTAACATCGCATACTTGCTTCAGTAGCACTTCCCTTGGGGCTCTGCAGTAAAGAATCCACCTGCAACACAGGAGACTCGGGTTCAGTCCTTGGGTCTGGAAGATACCCTGGAGAAGGAAATGGCAACCCATTCCAGTATTCTTGCCTGGGAAATCCCGTGGACAGAGCAGCCTGGCCGGCTACAATCCATGGGGTCGCAAATGAGTCAGACTTGACTTGTAAGTGACTAAATAACAACAACTTGCTTCAGGGACAGAGCACTAGGATAGAATAAGGTGCATCTCAGCCCCACTGTCTTGTGTAGCTTCTTCCATCCTTGTAGAACTCTTTAAAAGAAACCGTGTCCTAACAAAAACTACACGTTTAAAAATTACCACTTTCCATAGCATATACCTTGAGATTTTAAAAAATTTAGTGAACTTGTATGGTGCAGAAGTATTATAAATGTTTACACATACACACACACAAACATGTTCAAAATTAAAAGTCAATGGGAAGGATGAAGAGAGAAAAAACAGTAAAAATAAAAGCATAGGAGAAAAGTTATTTGGAAATTGTAGGAACTAATGAGTAAAGAGTGTAGATAAGATGAAATGGAAGTGATGAATAAGAGGATTGCTAGGTAAATCCACAGCACTTTTACCACACAGTACTGTTTAATATAAAGATATTCTTGCAGCAATGTGAGATTTTTGTCTTGAATTGAACATCAGGGTAACACATTTTTTATTGAAGCATAGTTTATTTATGATATTTCAGGTGTATAGCAAAGTGATCAGAATATTATAGATTAATTTGTCTTATACCCACCAAGTAGTCTTGACTATATTTTTGATTACAGCCAATGCTGTGTAGATTTATTCATGCACAGATATCTTGCTTACTCTTGGTTTTTGCATCACATTCCTTCGTTTGGGTTTGATTTCTGAAAAATTGCTTTTAGTAGGTTTTTCGTTAGGATTTCCTAATGGTAAAATATCTCTCAGGTTTTGTTTGTCTGAAAATGTCTATTCTCTCATGGATCATCTAGCTGAATATAGAATTCTAGGTGGGCAGTTTTCTCTTAGCACTTTGCAGATATTATTCTGTGTTATGGTTTTTCTTTTGCTATTATTGAAGAGTTTGCTGTTGCTCCTCTGAGGGAGGATTTTTTATCATTGCTTTTATAATCTTCCCTTTGACCTTGGGGTCCTACATGTTATCTGAATGTATTTACTATGATTATCTTTCTTGAGTCTAAGTTGTTTCTAGAATCTGAGGGATCATATCTTTCATCAATTCTGGAAAATTCTCAGCCATTATTTCTCTCAGTCTTTCTACTTTGTTTTTCTGGATTCTCTGATCAATGTGTTCTCTGGATTCTTTGGTCAATTCTGGTGTTTTTCAGCCTATCCTACATCTCTGTTAATCTCTCAAGTCTTTCCATCTTATAACATCTGTGTTATATGTTATAAACCAAACTAGATCAATTTTCTTTGATCTGTTGTCTGGTTCATGTATTATTTTTTCAGCAGATTTCAATTTGCTGTTTAACCCATCCATTGAGTTGAATCATTTAAGGAACTGCTTTTTTTTTTTTTTTAATTAGACATTCTACTTGTGTTTTTAAACTTCCTGTTGTTTTATCTTTTTGTCTTCTTTTTCTTAATGTTTTTATTTCTCCTTTTATATCTCTAAGCATTTTAAACATGTTTCATAGTCTGTAGCTGTGTTATCTATTCCTGCGTAAGAGTATTAGTATAACTTTGTGGCTTAAATAGCACACATTTGTTACCTCGCAGTTAATACAGGTAGGGAATCGACACAGCTTTGCTGGGTCCTCCACAAGGCTGTAAATCAGGATATTGACCAGCACTGGTTGCTCATCTGGGGCTCAACTGGGGAAAGGTCTGCTTTGGTACTCACATGGTTGGTAGCAGCATTCAGTTCCTTGCAGGTCACCAGAATAAGAACTCAGTTTTTTGCTGGCTGTTAGCTAGCAGCCGCTTCAGCTCTCTGACCTGTGGTGCTCTCCACATGGCAGATCACAGTGTGGCAGCTCATTCTCAAAAAACAGCAAAGATGAGAGTTTCTTAGTAAAACTGGTAGTAAGTAACATACCAGCATGTAATGTAAGCACATAAATCTCATCTTCTGTTGCTTTATTCTGTTGGTTAGAAGCAAGCCATGTGTGATGCCCACACTTCGGGGGAGAGAGTTACGAGAGGGAATGACACCGGGCGACACTGTTTGTGGGAGCCACCCTAGAGCCTGGCTGCTCCGGTATCTAGTAATTCCACAAGTTGGAATTCTTGGGAGAACTGGTTCTTCTATTTATTATTTCTGCTGACATGGTGGATTCTTTCTTTGTGTGTTTGGTAATTTTGACTTATGAGCTCTTATAGTGAGATTTCTGTCTGTGGTGCTTCTGCTAGGCACATTTCTAATGCCAGTTTGTCATCTTGGAGTTTCTTCACTTGACAAGTGTAATCTTGAAAACCAAGCCCAAGTGATGATAAACTCACGATAGTGAATCCTCAGGAGATTTCTTTAATATATATATTCACGGTATAAGCCAAGACGAGCAAGCTTCTTTTTCGTTTCTCAGGCTTGGTAGGCGTATATAGGTCCATTCCCCCCACTCTCCCCTTCACTTGCGTGTCCCCTTCAAGGCCCATAGTGTGTGTGTGGGTGTCAGTGTCACATTTCACTTTGTGAGGGTCCAGGGCTTTGCCCCCTGTGCCCTGTGGCTCTTCCCACCCACATCCTTAATTCACCCTGTAGTTGTCTCATCCTCAGCTCATGTTTAGCACCCTGGTTTTCAGTACACTCCTTAATTTTGACCCATGGTACTTTTCCTTACTACCCCAGCTATGCGTTTAATAGGATATTAGTTATACTTTACCAATATTTCTACGCAGTTTATAAAGAAAAAATTTTCAAGTAATCTAACCTGGCAGCATACCAAAAAAAGATGTTTTTTGAGTCTCTGCAAGAGGTGGTCATGTATTTTCTAATTTAATACTCATAGTAAAAATGTGAAGTGAAAATGTTAGTTGTTCAGTCATGTCCAACTCTTTGAGACCCCGCAGACTGTAGCCAGCCAGGCTCCTCTGTTCATGGAATTTTCCAGGCAAGAATACTGGAGTGGGTAGCCATTTGCTTCTCCAGGGGATCTTCCTAACCTAGGGAATGAACTCGGGTCTCCTGCATTGCAGGCAGATTCTTTACCATCTGAGCCATCAGGGAAGCCCTAGGATGTGAAGCATTTGTATCCTATTTTTATAGATAAAGAAGAATCTAGATCTCTGAAATATTAACCGTGCCAGTATTTCATGGCTGGAAACAAAATTAAGCTCAAACTTGAGGTGCAAAACCTACGTCAGTGCTATACTTTGCATTCCCTGCTCTATGTATAAAACCTCATGTCTATCTCAGAGGACTTGGTAAGGTCTGCATTAGATAATGTAGGTGAAAATATTTTGTAGTTTAATGCAGAGCACTCTGAAGTAAGTAGATATTATTAGAGTCACTACTTAATGTTAACCTCAGCTATGCAGATGCCACCACCCTTATGGCAGAAAGTGAAGAAGAACTAAAAAGCCTCTTGATGAAAGTGAAAGAGGAGAGTGAAAAAGTTGGCTGAAAGCTCAACATTCAGAAAACAAAGATCATGCATCTGGTCCTATCACTTCATAGCAAATAGACGGGGAAACAATAGAAACGATGGCTGACTTTATTTTGGGGGGCTCCAAAATCACTGCAGATGGTGATTGCAGCCAGGAAATTAAAAGACACTGGCTCCTTGGAAGGAAAGTTATGACCAACCTAGACAGCATATTAAGAAGCAGAGACATACTACTTTGCCAACAAAGGTCCGTCTAGTCAAGGCTATGGTTTTTCCAGTGGTCATATATGGATGTGAGAGTTGGACTATAAAGAAAGCTGAGCACCGAAGAATTGATGCTTTTGAACTGTGGTGTTGGAGGAGACTCTTGAGGGTCCCTTGGACTGCAAGGAGATCCAACCAGTCCATCCTAAAGGAGATCAGTCCTGGGTATTCATTGGAAGGACTGATGTTGAAGCTGAAACTGCAGTATTTTCGCCACCTGATGTGGAAAGCTGATTCATTTGAAGAGACCCTGATGTTGGGAAAGATTGAAGGCAGGAGGAGAAGGGGACAACAGAGGATGAGATGGTTGGATGGCATCACTGACTCAATGGACATGAGTTTGGGTAAACTCCAGGAGTTGGTGATGGACAGGGAGGCCTGGCCTGCTGCGGTTCATGGGATCGCAAAGAGTAGGACACAACTGAGCAACTGAACTGAACTTAAAGTTCTATCAATTGAAAGTTCTATTCAATCTGGTCAATGGGGAAGGAAGACAGGAATTTGAAGAAACTGCAGCAAATAAGCTAGAAGAACAGCAGTTCCTAAACCAATAGCTATTCATTCAACTAAATACTATAACTTATTCTGAGATTCAAAATATCACTTAAAACATGCTTCATAGAACTACAACCTTTTAAACTATATTTTATAATATTGTTAATTAATTAGCAGAGAGCCTACTATGTGCCAAGTAATGTTCTGTGAATACAGATATGATTAGGACAAAGTTCTCAGCTTAAAGAGCTTACTCTGTAGTAAGGGAGAGAGATAATTACAAATGGAGGTATGTCAGCCAGATTTAAAAAAAACTAGATAGTGGCATCTTAGGGGAGGTGAAAGTCACTCAGCTGTGTCTGACTCTTTGCGACTGCCCCCTGGAATGTAGCCTGCCAGGCTCCTCTGTCCATGGAATTCTCAAGGCAAGATTACTAGAGTGGTAGCTATTTGCTTCTCCAGGGAATGACATCTTAACTGAAAATTGCATAAGTTCTTCCTTTACCAGCAGATAAATATTGGTTATCATTGAAAAAAAAAAAATCAACTTCTTTTCGGATACTGAAAAGGAGCTATTTACTTTTTTTTTTTTTTTCATTTTTGAGTCAAAAACTTATCCTTTGGTCATATTCCTACCCTGCGAAGCAATACAAAATAAATCTGTATTTTGGGTGACAACTCTTCAAACAAAAAACTTATATTGTCCAGTTTTATTTATATCAATAACTTTGGACAAAATCTCCTATCTTTCCATCATCTTTAATCATAGCTACATGAAATCTTGACATTTGCAGGTTCCATTCCTATCATCACCTCCCAGTAATTTGACAGCTTGGAAATATTCTGGCCTAAGGCTTCTAGTAACTGATGCTTAACTCTTGTGCCTCTGTGTCCCTACAGAGCAATCAGCTGATTGGTCCCAGGGCAAATAAGTCCATCTGAGTAACTACCCCTACATGCCCGGGGTCTATAAGGGTTGGCTCTTACATTTAGAGAAAGGAAACCAAAAAACTTAAGTTAATGTCATCAGACCCATACTGTCTGTTGATATTTTTAGGAAGCCATAAGTTACAATATAATAATAATGCAGAATTCATTAATATATTCATTTAACAATTATTTACTGCTATCCTTCTCATCCTCTCTGGCCCCCAGTCATTTAAATTTTCCATTAGGTGATCTTAGGCACAGTGTGGATCCAAATGAAGTTCATTCCAAGTTGTGCCCTACCTCAGGATTCTATAGGAGTCTCCATTGTATTTGACCCCTTTGTTCCTGCTCCATTTTCTATTACTGTAGAAACAAGAAATAAATGTAAACTGCATAGCACTTGACCAGCAATTACAGGCACATTTGCTCTAGCCTAAAAACATTCTAGATATTTCCACAAGCATTTATCAAACAGCTCTATACACAAGGCTCTGATCCATGCTGGGAGCAGTTTGGAAACAAAGCCCATACAGGTGCTATCACCCAAATGCTGTCGAAGTTCAAGAATGTGCTCTCTTTTGCCTGTTATTCCAGAAAGTCCTAGAAAGATTGAGAAAGAAGAGACTGTAGCTTTTTCTCTATAAAATTTTCATTATCCTGACAATGTTTTCCAATGAAGCCTGAGCTAATTTTAGGTAACCAAAACCCTGGGTGTTACCATGGATTCCTTTGAAAAAAATTTTATGGCATAAGAGAGGCAGTGTTGAAGATTTTTTTTTTTTGATAATAAGCTTAGTTTTTCTTTTGCTTGCTGTCATCCATTACCTTAATTGTTTAGCTCCTCTCTTTGCCTGGCATTTGCAGGAGTTAAAGACTTCAGGGTGGTCCTGACATTTTCATTAAAGTGCTATGAGCTAAGTGCTCCTTCTCTCGCCTGATGGTGTATTTTCAGGTGCACTAACAGAGATCATTATTTCTTCATACAGCAGCAGTATGAAGAATCAAGCTGTGTTTCTTGAAAGATGAATGGGCATGTGTGAGGGGGAAGGTTGGGGTAATGATTAAATGTGGAAAATCATGCACCTCTTTAATGCTCCGCTCTGTGGTAAATTTCAGTGTCTTTATAATTAGGTTGTTTGTGAGTATCAGGGCTGTTGTTACATTATTTGTTTTTGTTACCAGAGAGATGGTGTCTCAAGCAGCAGCCGGGCTTGGACTCTGAGCGCTATGAATCACTGAGCACGGAATCCACAGGGTTCTCGTCTTGCTTCCCATTTTGCGGCACTTGCTAGTGGACTCAAGAGGAACACGTGTAGCAGCCAGCTTTCTGACTTACAGTTATTCATTCGTTTCACCTGTTCCTGGTGTTTATACCAGCTGCCTGTGTTCAGTCCTAAGAGTTTGAATATTATAGGATTATGGGCAAGAAACATCCTCTTTCAATCCTTTTGTTTCCAGAAAAATCAACACCTGAACTTCTCTAAACCATAATTTAGTATAAATTCTCTAAACCATAAATTCTCTAAACCATAATAATAATGTATACCTGACCTTTATTTAATGTTTACTATCTGTCAGGTTCTATGGAAATCACTTTACATGGATAATTTTATTTAATTCTTGGACAGTTCTAAGAGGAAGATATTAGTGTTTGTCCATTTTATAGACCTGTTAGAGAAGCTGAGTAATTTCCTAAGGCAATACTTCCGTTTGGTGATTAGTGAACTTGGAATTAGAACCAAGGTTTGACTCCAGACTCTATACTAAGAAGTCTCTGTTTATTTATTGAACAAATCTATTGAAGTGTGAAAGTGAAAGTATTGGTCAGTAAGTCATGTCCGACTCTCTGTGATCCCATGGACTGTAGCTCACCAGGCTCCTCTGTCCATGGAATTCTCCAGGCAAGAATACTGGAATGGGTTGCAATTCCCTTCTCCAGGGATCAAACCTGAGTCTCCCGCATTGCAGGCAGATTCTTCACCGCTGGTGGTTACCATGTTTAACTTTTCACTTTGATATCTTAAAATATTGTCAGTATTAAATATCAAATTTCATTTTCCGCCACTGGACTATAAGTTCTAAGAAGACAGTCTGCTTTTCTTACCTTGTATATTCAGAACTGAAGCTGCATCTAAAAGGTGCTATAGTATTTTTTGAAGGACTAAATGAAGTCATTGGAAGGCTTATATTCTTAGCAATATATTATTAGTATGAACCTAATTATAAATAATAATTGATTATTTCTAAATGACTACCAGCCAGATGTTTTTAATTTAAAAAAAAAGTTGATAAAATAACTTAATGAGCCCCATGTACCATCACTCAGCTTCAACAGTGATCAAAATTCTGACTTTCCAGACATGCTGTGTTTATAGTCTTAAGATTGCTGTAAATAAGGAGCTTTTTACAAGCTTCCCTGGAGCAACAGTGAAATCCCCCCCCCCCCCCCCC